>JANHFT010007103.1:40133-63995 GCA_032467955.1 Pseudoxenodon macrops | reverse complement strand
GCCTTGGCCCACAGAATCCTCCCCTATCCTATCCCGTTCTCTCCTTGAGGCTTGCCCCACAGAATCCTCCCCTATTCTATCCCCTTCTCTCCCTCAGCCTTGCCCCATAGAAGCCTCTCCTATCCTATCCCCTGCTTGCTGCTGTGAAAGTAAATCTATACCTGAAACTCCTCTGCTCTGCTTGTGTTTTGCATTTGGAACAGATTTCTTTTCAGGTTGGGAGGGGAGTAGAAATCCTTAGCATCAGAGTGTGTTAATAATAATATAAGAAATACTAATGCTCTGATGGTCATTTCGAAAAATCCTTTCTTAGTGAGCACCTAGAAGGCAAGAGGAATATATGTGGCAAATTTCAAGTTTGTAGACTTTACGGTTCTGGAGATTATGGCGTGAGTGGTTTTTGCTTTTATATATTTACTTATTTGTAATTTTCATTTGGTGTTTTTCTCTAAATACTGGTGGTTCTCATTAACTGAACTGCCTCATTTAGTGACTGTTGGCAGTTACAACTGTGATGAAAAAGTAATTTTACTACCATTTACTACCTTGTAAAGCAAAGGATAGCTGAAATAACTGTAAGCACAGTTGCAGCTTTACTTAGTGGCTGCTTCACTTAACTCTGACTTGCTGATCTAATTGTGATCACTAAATGAGGACTTCCTGTAAGTGTAGTCCTGTAGTTTAAGTTTAAGATCAAGTATTTCAGCTAAACAAAGCTGTTAAGCAAGCTGCAATTAAATAATTCCTATTTCTTGACTAACAGTTAACGATTTCAAACTGGTCTATACAGCCCAGTTTTTTAAGGTCCTTTACCCCTTCCCCTTCACCCATTGAGTCCAGAAGTTTCATCAGTGATTAAATGCATATCACAAGGTACATAAAGTTTATTTATGTAGGTACATACAAAACATGATACAGATACGAAAGGAGTAGTTTCTGTGGAGAGATTACATTTCCGTTATTTTCTCCCTTTGTGTACATCCATGTCCTAATAGACACCTTCCCAAAGACATACTTCATAATGACAGTGTCCACCCTACTCCGTTCCATAAACGAGCATGTAATATGAAACTGGGTAGACTAAACCATGAGGTTAACCATGGGTAAGCATGGTATGCAAATATCGCCCCAGCCTGTGACTTTATATGGCGGAAGCTGGGTAAATTCCTTCCTGCAATGTCTACAATCAACAGTTGCCTGACCAAAACTTGCTTGTTAGAATTCCTGAGGTATAAGTTTATCGCATTTAAACATACAGGAGAAATACTCACAGTATTTAGGAACTTCTACAGAATATGCTTATCTTCCCTTAACATGATGAGAAACTAAATTGTTTTATATCAGTTTGTCCTTGTTGTGACGTATTTTTTTTCTTCCATATTCTCTTCCAGCCAATCTTGTCCCCAACTATCTCTGGCCTCATCAGAGTAATGGATTCAAAATAGCACAGTGAGGAAACAGTATATTATTTATTGGGTAACTTTAGATTCTGGACTGAATGGTCTTACTGCTCTTTGGATGGTAAATTATGTTAAGATTAGAATATGTTCTAGTTTAGCCAGCGCTATCCCAATTTGGGGCTATAGTAGGAGAAACCTACTGGCATTAAAAAAAAGAGTCCTTTATAAGGGCTTGAAAATATGATAATACTGTAGACCAGTCCTGTTGATCTGGTGGATGGAGACCTAGGATTTAATTTCAAAGGAGAAAGAGGAAAAAGTGATTCCTTCTTCTGAAATAAGTCATTACTTATTTAATGGCTTCCATTAAATCACCAATTACGTTTCTTTTTGCTCTGGCTGGACTTCTGACCCAGGGGAAAGGGAGAAAGAATAAATTCATAAAAGAAGCAAAAAGGACAGAAAAGAATTGGGGGGGGGGAGTAGTACAACCATAAAAACTAGAGATGCAGAAAAACCCTGAATAAAATTCTGTGAAAATTAAATATATTTTGCATCACAGCTATCAGTCTTTTTTCCCCCTTTCCTCTCCTTTCCTTATATCTTACATAGTGCCAACCTGAGGGTGGGGGCCTGTAAAATTACTGATTTTAAAGAGCCACTGTAGCAACTTTATTTGGCTGAAGAACTAAGCAGATCATGTTCCATTCATTACCACTTGGAGGAGACTTTTTAATTTTCTTCCAGTATTAGAAAAAGGAAATCCTAACTTTCTTTTTAGAGCATTTTCAAAAATGCTGACTCGAAAACTCACCTGATATCAAGGCCCAAAGTAACAAGGGGGGGGGGGGAAGGTTACTAAACCAAATCCAAGTTATAAAAGGAACCCAACTGCAGTCAGCGCCTGGTGTGTCATACCATCGCTTGGAAATACATAACCTTTCATCCTGGTTGATCCCCTTGTCCTAACAGAACATTGTCCTAATGCTTTTAGCATGTGGTTGTATGAGCAAACCCACTTAGGAGCTGCGATTCCAGCCCAGAGCTCTCTTTCTTTTAGCTGATCCAAAAGAGCATTCCCAACCAGCAAGTCGATCTATAAAGGGGCTGGGCGGCATTGTGCAAAATAGAAAGCTGGAGGACTGACAGGATGTGATCCTCTGGAACAAATGTCTTTCACAGAGAGAGAGAGACGCCCCAGCTTCTAGTTACATCTCTGGCAGCGGACAACAATTCTCAGCCTCGCTTACCAGGGTTATTACTGGCCGAGGCTGCCGCCTGCAAAAGAGGCTTTGGCAACAAGCCCCCTCGTGTCCTTCTTCGAAAAGGGCAGCTGGCTCTTCCCGGAGGACATTGCAGAGAGGGAGAGAACGCGGGCAAAGCGGCTGCGAGCTCCCCGGGGCGGGGGAAAAAATCCTCTTGCTCTTCGCTTTCCTGAAGTGAACTTGCACCATGCACAGCTACGGGCCGCCGAACGAGGATTAAGGCGGGAAAAGAGGCGCGGTGGGGTGGCTGGGCAGGGCGGGGCGGCGCTGGGAGCTCATCCCTTCTCCTAAGGGGAGCGAGCGCCCCGGGCAAGAAGCATCGGCGCGCCGACCGAAAAAAGCCTCCTCGACGGGATCCCGTGCAGGCTAGAAGCCGAGCGCCATGGAAGGCAGCCCGATCCCGGTGCTAACCATACAGACGGTCCCTTACGAGGACCAGAAGCCGACGGGCGGCGGAGGGCTGAGGAGGCCCACCGCGGTCTTCGAGGGCCAGCGCAATTACTTGCCCAACTTCATCCAGAGCCTGCTCTCCTCCATCGACTTGCGCGACCGCCAGGGCTGCACCATGGTGGTTGGCAGCGACGGCAGGTACTTCAGCAGGACGGCCACCGAGGTGGTGGTGCAGATGGCGGCAGCTAACGGGGTAAGGGCGGCGCCTCCTCCCTTCGTTCCTCCGGAGCTTCGTTGTAGGCAGGACTTTCTCCAGAGGGATATTAGGGGATCCCCCCCTCCTCCCCCCCGCACTTCTAACCAGAAATGAGGATGAGCAATCTGCCCTTATCCATTTTGGGGGGGATTCTGAATTAAAAAAAAAAAAGATTGGATCCAGTTGATCTTGTAAAACCAATATAAGGTCAACTGGATCCGCTCTCCTTTTAAGTCTTCAAGTTGCCATTATTCTAGTGGATAATGGATTGGAACCATAGAGTAATGGATCTGCAGCCCATGATTTATTTATCGCATCTTATTACAAATGTGCAGGACATATATTCTGTCATGCGCCATCTGTCTTTCTGTTATCTATGGCTTCCGTCCAATTCATTTATATCTATAAGGGCTCATGCTTTCCTTTGTAGATATGCTTGTTCGCCTGCCCTTCATTGCCCCATCTGTGTAAGTTCCTAACTGTTGTGATGATCAAAGTGTGCTACAGGATTTGGTGTACTGACTGGTTTATTGTGAGTGTTAAGAGAGTAGCTATTGATAGTTTACAGTTTACTAGAGTCTATTTTGGAAGCTCACTAAATTTCTCTGTGTTTGACATATTGAGTTTGACATATTTACTCCAATAGTGTATGGAAAAAATGCAGTGATTTTGCACTGTGTTGTCTTGCCTTCCACCATATCGATCAAATTGTTCCAAAATCTTTGTCTAATTTCCCCCCTCTAGTATAGTGTCCCATTGTTTTTGTTATTCACTCAATCTGCCTGACCATATAGTGTGCATATGGCATGCTTTCAGCTGTTCCAGCCTTTTCATGACCTAATAGAACTATAATATAAGACCACCAAAATTTAGCCTAGCGTGTAGTGCAAACTCAGTCTGTATGGTTAGTTCAGTTTGCTGTGTGCGTTAACACAACCAGGAAGTTGTGTTAACCAAGCAGGGTATGTGGTGAAATACATGTAAGTGTATTGTGTGAATTCAGCCAGTAATCACTCTTGTAATTTATTTATATTTCCATCATTTCATAGAATAAGGTGGATTTGAAATCTGTGAGGTGAAAAGTTACAGCTTCTCAAGCATTGTTATCTACATTCCTTTAGTTTAAAAGTAGTTTCATAACACCAGTAAATCTATTTAGGAAGAAAAATGTGCACTTAGACTTAATTAAGGCCAATTTACAAGTTTAAAACCCATAACAATTTCAATATAACAAGGATATGTTTAATATCCAAGATATACGTAGCACACTATTATATTTTTGAAGGCCATACAGTATATTTCTGAGTCAGTGACATCTGCCTGACCTTTTTCTTGGCTTGCAGAGAATAAGGAATCTCCCTCTGAAGACACAATAGTAGATTTGCTGTGGGAAAGTATTGGAGACAAATCTGCTTTGGAAGGAAATTAGAACATTCAGCCAAATCCTCTGCAAATGTCTTTCATACTTTTACTGAAGAATTTTGACATGGTCCTTGTTGTGCTCTTAACAAAGAGAGAGATAATCTAAAAAGGAGTGTCCACCATTTGTATTTTCTACTGATATTAAGAAACTAGATTTGATGGCGCACCTCTTGGCACCTCAGTAGATTGCTCATTCCAAAATTACATACAAAAAGATTTATGAATAGCCTATATAAACCAGATATAAACTTAAACAGACATAATCTGAAACTAGCAATTGTAAAGAGCAAAAGCACAAATTGGAGATAAAGGAGATTAAAAACTAGAATAATCAAGACCAAACAGGCTGCTAATTAGCTAACATTATTTCCAAGGCTAATTCGATTTTACCTGTAGGATTTTATCAGATTAGTTGGAAATGCGTCTCTTCCTCTTTTGCTCCTGATAAAGGCACAAACATGGCCCAATAATGTGTTTTTTTCTTTCATGTTAGTTTTTCACTGCCAGCCTCCTTCCCAGCTCCAGTCTCTTGACAGGCATCCTTCCCTCTTTCAGGTCTATATTTTATATTTTGTTTTTTTGTTCTGATATAATTTTAATGGCTAAAGTTTGTTACCCTTCATTGACCATTTGGTTGTTGGTGTGGTCAGGGTTTAGGATTTCCCCAGTTATTATTGGTTTGTTTATATTTTTGGCCACTTTATATTGCTGTAGTTATGCTCCTTTCTGGCTGGTTGGTGGGTTTGGTCCTCTGTGTCCAATTTGGCTTGGACTTCAGAGACATTTGCTTGATAATGCCCGATTGGTGCTTTGCATAGGACTTTTCAGGTCTTGCATGGATTCCTCAGACAGTAAACAGAGAACAAATCCTTGTTGCACAGAAGAGTTAGAACCCATTGGTCTAAGCTACTATCTATACTCACTTTGCCCACTTAGGAAGAGTGATTGATGGCCCACAGGTAACATCTGGAGGAAGGAGAATCCATCAGCTTTAGCCTGGTACACAATACGTAAGAATAATGTAATCCGGTGACATTGCTTTATGGTAGAATGGGCATCTGAATGGAGCCAGTCAACGTGCTGACATATTGTTTTGCTGACTAAACAACTGCTGGAGAGCATATTAACTCAGCAGTGAGGAAGAGTCCTGTAGGTTGATAGTTCCTGGAAAATAGTTCCTGGAAAATATTTTAGCTAGCCTAGAATATAATTGATCACCCACACAGCATATACTTGTTCCAGTAGATTCTTTCTTTATCCCTTCCCATTACTTGGATATTTTGTCCATACTGTACAGTATCAGCACTTTAATTTTTCTCCTTTGCTGTGCCTTTTGGAGCCCCCTGGTTAAATATTCGAAATTGTTGACATTAAAAAACATCTAACCTTTTTCTCTTATTGTCTCACATCAGACTTGACCTTCTCCACAAGATCTCTCAGGAGGACAGATCAGATGACTATATTGTAATAATAATTTCTTTGTGATTATTTTCTCATAACTGCAGGTTATAGTGCTGCTATTTTGACATCGTAGTGACTTTCCATTTCCTTATCAAATGCCATCATAATTTAGAATTAGTTAAATGTTTATTACATTCTTGAAAAATCTGACTTGTCATGAACGCTGAGAACGCTTTTAATCCAATCCTGGTAAATTTGTTGAGGAAAAAATATAAGTGAGGGAAACAATCTGTTCTTCATTGTGGAATGTGGGAAAAAGCTAAAGAACATGCTTTGTATGGAGGGAAAAAATCCATGTTTGATCCAGAATCTTAAAAACATGCCTTTTATTTGACTGTTTGCCAGTAATGACAATTATGAGCCAGAAGCATTAAAATGCAGTAATACTTTCTATAAGACAGCTTACTTTCAGTTTCAGTGCACAACATTTGATTAAAATGGTAAAAACATTAGCTATATTGCATTAAGCACTGCAGTGCTTAGTAAGCAGTGTTTTTATTAATTCTGGTTTATTGACTAAATTACAGTTGGCCAGTATTACATAGTAAGTTAAGCCATGAAAACTGGTTGAGAAACCCAAATGGACGCTGTATGGAGATTCTCAATCATCCAGATCATGGTTGTCCTGAAATGCTTTTCCAAAAAGCAACTGGACTTTCTTTTTTTTTTTCCTTTGAAAATTTTGCTTCTCATCCAAGAAGCTTCTTCAAACAAGTTACTTTAAGTGATGTGAACTTGGCTGTTACAAAGAACATATAAGGAATACAAAAACAAAACCTTGGCAGCATCTGAGATGTAATCTTTTTGTCTATGCATATATCAAAGTTAATTTATTGGTTTAAAATGTATGACAATTATGAAACAGTAGCAATTCTTAGACTTTTCCTTAACAAGTCACTCAGATAGAATTTTATGTGACTATGTGTTTTATATTTTTCAAACTATATATGGAACTTTAGAATTCTGACAATAATGCCTTGACTGAATACTGATAGACAGAAATAATTTTACATTCCACTGAAATGTATTACAAGTCAAGACATTTTAAGAGTTAGTTTTTGTTAATAAACTATGTCATTTTAATTTTAAGGCAAGGCACAGAGAATTGAGAACAATCCATTATTTGAATGTATAGGGTTTGCGGGTTCAAACATTCTAGACAATCTGGTCAAGTATGCTTTAAACAATTTCACCCATTTGCCCCAGTTTCTTCAGCTCATTTTAATTTTTGTTAAAAGAAAAAAAACCATAGCCTTTTGAGAATTATTCTTCTACGGTTTGCGAAAAGGAGTTGCATGAATAAGAGCTCCTTCGCACACAACGCCCCCTCCCCTCACAGCTAGACTGTAAATGTCTGTTCACCATTATATTTCAAATCTATACATTTTTGTTATTGTTTTAAGAATTTTTCCAAAGTTGAAACTACCGGTAGTAGAACAACATCTAAGAACAGGTTGTACTTCATGATATTCTACAGAATTGTCCAACCCAAATGTACACTCTTCTCAGGTCCCTAAACAGTTGGCTAGTCTGTCTATATAGATCCTGTCTATGTTCAAAGCCCATAAACCATTTTAAAGAAGTGCCCAAGACACTTCTTTAAAATTGAGAATACCATCAAGATCATACAGTACATAAAGTAAGGTGTAGTTATTTTAATAGCCAAAGGGATCCATGCGAAGGAAATTGGAACACGTTCATGGCTACCACTTAAATGCTTCTAATACTTGGAAGTACAAAACATTTGAGTAGTCACATTCTCAAGGGATAAACTCTCACGGTGTTTTTTTTTTAGAATAAAACAGCTGATTACATAGCAGTTGTAAAGTTAATAGTACAGTATGATAGAACAGTTAATTAACTTCTACTGCATGTTAAGCCTTCAAGCTTTGGCCAATTTTTCCCCCTACAGCTATTAGTATAAGGATAGGAAATTGTGTTTTGCATGCAATGCTGTATTCTTAGAAGCTCTAGTGGGGATAGAAATGATCAGCAATCTGATTGTGGAATTGTCTCCATTCAGTTTTAAATTACCAAATGTTTTCACTTTGTGTCTTCAGTCAGTGCCTCCACTCTTACCTCTGTTTGCTAGATGGCGAGGCATTCAACCCAGTTTGAAAATTCTCATTCTATAACCGTAATACATATCTGAAATACATTAGAACTTTCTTGATTTTAGCCGAAAGTCGGAGTTCTCCAACCATTCTTTAAGCGTATGACCTATTTGATTTCCCCATAGTCTCCTTACCTCCAAACATTCTTTTCACACCTGTATTCATGGCTGTGCTCTCCACTGCATTTCTTCCTTCCTTCCAGCGCTTAATTCGCCCCTGCTGCATTTCTCACATCCTTTGCTTCTCCAATCTGCCAACCTCTCTACTCCTCATTGCCTTTCTAGGCTTGTGCTTAAGTCTACTGTGTTTTCAGCTATGATATTGCAAAAAGAGTCTTCTATTTGCATTTATTAAATTTATTTGCTGCTCATCTCATGGTTCGAGGCAACTTGAGTCTTGGTCTCATAGTATTCTATCAGCTGCAATTTTGGTAGTGTAGTGTTGGCATTTCAAACTCACCATTACTAAAACAAAACAGAAAATATTAGCTTAAGTTAAAATAAAAGTATTAACTGTGGCTCCATGCAGTTTAGATGTTGACGCTATTCTCTTTTGGATTATGATTTTTGATTTTCTGCAAAAGGTTGAAACAGCACTAATATTCTGCTGATACATTCTTATATTAAAGAATACATTTTCTAGGGTTTTGTCACTCTGATCTGGATGTTTTACGCACGCACACACACACACACACACACACACACACAGAGTATATCCTGCCTTTATTATTTTTACAAATAACTTAATATCAACATATCTTTCTCCTCCTATTTTGCCCACAACAATCCTGTGACAGGTGCTGAGATAAAGTTATTGTCCAAAGGACATCCAGTTGGCTTTCATAGCTTATGCAGGACTAGAATTCATGGTTGCCCGTTTTGTAGCCTACTGCCTTAACCCTAGATCAAACTGCCTCACTGTTACTCATTTGTAGTGTATTTGAAAAGTGGTATAAGAACAAACCACATAAAATCTATACAGAATGTTGATGTATTTGAGGTGCATACAGTCTTGTGAAGATATGTGCAGTCCGTTACATGATTTCTGTGCCTATCATTTGGCAACATCTTTACTGTGTGAATTTTAACAATCTGCATTGCTTCTTGGTTACTTAGGTCTGAACTGGATTGTTGACTGTTTACGTGTAAAATATGTTGCACAATGCCATGTTATGATTTTCTGTACTTCGTATAAATGCCAAAAGCTATGCCACAGTGCATTTTAAATAACAAATCTAACTTAGAAATGTATTTGCAATTGTCAGTAAAAATATATGATAATGACTGATTCTAGTGGTTATTTAATATTTACTTAATATTTTTATTCCACCTTTCCTTAACAAAATTTGAGCCAAGATGATTGACTTTCTCTCATTCGCTATTCTTTTCAACTCTTACTTTTTTTATTAACTTAGCAAAAATATATGACCTTTCATTTTATGAATTGCTTGAATGATTTTGAGCAGATCGGATCAAAAGTTGACTTTGTAAATATGGGCAATGTAAATATGTATTGTTTTACAAGATATACATATAAACAAAAACTGGAAAGATTACCCCAGAGTTTGCAGCAATCTGTTCCCATTTTTTTAGCATTGATACCTCCCCTTAGCAGAAAAAGCTGAGTGAAGAGACGTCTACAGTATGATCTATAAATAAGGCACATGATTTCAAAACCAGCTTCACAAACAGAAAGAAGTCTTTAAAAGGATGAAAAATACTCCAAAATTATTGTGGATATTATTCTAGGTCAAATATGAAAAGACTTAGAATTGGCTGAAAAGTTTTACTTTTAAAAGTTCTATTAATTTAGCCTTCTTGTGCCAAATTAATAGAACTAGATATTTGAAAAAGTTTGATTCACAGAAATAGTTTCTTCCCTGTTCTCTAATTAGAGTTAGAATCTCGGCCAAAGTAGAAGAATGTTCTGTTAATCATCCCAAAATCTTCCTTATCCATTTCAATTCCATTTAAACAGTAGCAGAGGTGATAGCAGTCTCATTAAGACAAGAAATACAATTTCCTTCCTTCCTTGAATTGCTAGTAATGGTAGTCCCAATGAAATATGGTTGTTTTTAGTTTAGCTCTAGATGAATGGTTTCCATTTTATGCATGACCATTTAAGCAAGGGGAAAAAAACAAAGTCACTTTTCAGAGAAAAGAATCTGGAACCACACTTGCTTTATATTTCATTCCCATACATTCATACAGTTTATTATGCTTTCGCAGCACTTCCTTAACTCATTTCAGCTTGATTATGGCAGTCTTCCTCAATCTGGTGTCCCCACTGAAGTCCTACATGCACTACAGATGATCCTCGACTTACGACCACAATTAGAATCAGAGTTTCCATTGCTAATCAAGGTTAAAGGGGGGTTGTGTACAATTTTGCAATGTTTTTGCACAATTATTAAGTGAATCACGGTCATTAAGTGAATCCAGCCTTTTTTCATTGACTTTGCTTGAAGAAGCCAGCTGGGACGGTCACAAATGGCGATCACATGCTGGCTGTCAAGTACCCAAATTCTGATCATTGACCATAAAGATGCTAGGATGGTCATAAGTGCAAGGACTGATCATAAGTCACGTTTTCCAGAGCCGTTGTAACTTTGAACGGTTGCTAAACAAATGGTTGAAAGTCAAAGACTAATGGTACATATATATCAGTGGTGGGATTCAGAAATTTTTACTGCCAGTTCTGTGGGCGCAGCTTGGTGGGCGTGGCAGGGGAAGGATACTGTAAAATCTCCATTCCCTCACCACTCCAGGTGAAGGTTACTGCAAAATCCCCATTTTCTTCTGATCAGCTGTGACTTGGGAGGCAGAGAATAGATGGGGCGGGGCCAGTCAAAGGTGGTATTTATTGGTTCTCCGAACTATTCAAAATTTCCGCCACCGGTTTTCCAGAACTGGTCAGAACCTGCTGAAGCCCACCTCTGATATATACAGTATGTACATACTATTCTTAACCTCAGCCAGCCCTCTTTGCATTAGAAACTGTGCTTCAACACATTTAAAGAACAATCTACCCAATAAGTGAAACATTTATTATCAGTTAAATGTAAATGTTTCTATGTAATTATTTTTATTTCTTTTATCTTTATGTTTCTTATTGGTAATCACTTGAAAACCTGTCCTTATCTAGTGTATTAAAAATGTTTTGACCGGTCCATTTTTCTGAGTGAGCTTAGAAAATAATCTATTTAAGTTGCATCCTGATAATTTTTTTTAAAAAAGGAGAGGGAGAAAGGGATAAGTTGTCCTTCTGCATTTGGAGTTTCTGCCATACCTTACTTTCCCTAATATTTTTCTTATAATAATGTCCCAAGAATTTTGAAGTCCTTTTTCATCTAAACATTTTGTGAGGTAAAATAGATTAAGAAATGCAAAATCACTCAGTAAATTTAATGTCTAAATGAAGGTTTTTATACCCTGGATTTATTGAATAAATTTAGGTGATTATTGTTCAGTGTTTTGTCTATGACCTTATGCTACATTGAGGAAATGCACCACAATTTCTCTCATAAGCTTCTCTTGAATTTCTAATTGATGAGAGGCTCTCTTCTATATTTTTGGTGGATAAAATACCACTTAGGCACAGAGACGAGCATCGCCTTTCTCCCTTCAACAAAAACTTCTCAGTTTGTGCCCAACTAACATCAATTTAAAATTAATTATAGGCACCTTATCCTCATACACATTTGGATGTGCAGAGGGAATGAAGTGCACTTCTTTTTCAGCTGTAGCGCTGGGAGGAAGCCTCAGGGTCACGTCACTCATCAAAATCTGCTAAGTTCTCACTATGTTAAGGGCGCTAAGCCACATTCTTGAACTCCATATATGGCGATGCTGTTGTTTTGCATACCATACGAAGACTGGTATCATGACAAAATTATTATCTCTGAAGACTTGATTACATACCAACTAGGGGCAAAAGGAATCCCAGAGCTGGCTTTAGAAATCAGGGAGAGTTGTAAGCAGAATTTCTTATCTGGTTTGATATTCAACATAGTAGATTACTTGGATTTTAGTAACTGAAAAAGAAAAACCACGGTGGTCTCTTCAATATGCAGATATGCTCTGTTCTTCAAGAATCTCCCAATAACATGCTTTCCTCTTTCAAAAATTAAATGATTAAAATTTAAGTCTCTCAGTTTTCAGACTGCCAGGCAGTTCTAGATTGAATCTGATCCTTGGAACAGATCAAATCAGAAAATATTTTGGTTGAAGAACAAATAGGCTTTATACCTGGACATTCAGTATTAGATCACTTCCTTATTTTGCAGTATCTACAATAAGTTAAAATATACTTTTAAGTCAGGATCCACACAATATGCAGCTTTTATCAATTTCAGAATCACTTTTTGTACTTATTGCTATACATAGCGCAAACTTAAAAAATAATGGATGCCTGCTTCTTCTTATAAAACTTTATGAGAACTCTAGTTTAAAAATTAGGTGGATGATGTGCTATTATCTTAGATACCAATTGGTCTAAAGCAAACTTTATATACTTTAGCTGCATATTGCAAGATAGAAGCACTCAACATTAATTATGCAAAACCTAATATATTGGTGGGTGTAGAATATAACATAATAGTAATAAAATATAACAATTATGTTTTATATATCATAGTTACACACACACACACTTGTTAAGCACCCTAAAATTCATACTTGCCCAATTTAAGAAGTTTAGATCTTCACATATATGGGAATAATGTTTCATGCATGGCACACTTGAAGTATGTTGTCTCTAGCAACAGAAGTCAGCAAGAGCCCTGCAGTCCTTGTATTACTCCAGCAGTGCATTATTCATACCTATTTTCAGCTAGTGTGCAACACCACCACTTTTGTTCTGAGCCCAATTGGGACCAGATAGGTCCTTCACTCCCTTTAGAGAGGATGAAAAATAATTTCCTAAATATATTGCAGATCCTATGATGGGTTTGTGTTCCCAACATGGACTTAAATCATGAGGCCGTTGTGACCAAAGTTGAAATTAATATTTGGTCATGTATCTTTTTTAGTGGTTGAAATTACATTTTTTTCACATTTTACATCAGGGAATTGACGCCTCTGGTTTTCACCTTTGATTTTAAATGATGACGTTGTTTCATCTACGAAAGTGCACATAAACCGAAGTGCTGTGGTTTCTCCCTTAAAGCAATCCTGAGGTATGTAGACATGCAGTGGCTGCCTTTAAACAGTGTGCCAAGGAACTGGCTCTCAAAGATGTTTCCCGTTTTCAAGCCAATTAAATACTTGAGTCAAATATGGTTCCTAAATTCAGAAGAGCTTTAACTTGACAAGAGTTAATGCTCTTCCAACAGTTGTTCTCGAGGGGAAAATTTGGAGTATCCTATTTGAACAAAAACTTGACCTATTAACCCACATTTTATTATATTTATATTTATTATTGCTCTCATGGTAAAGATGCCTAGCTGAAGCTAATAATACCGCATCTAAGCAGACTTCCAATTCATCTAGATCTATTTTATTTACAATTGTTATTTATAATCACTGTAATTTTATTTCTTTTAACAAGGTTTTGTTTTACTATTTATTAAATTTAGCACACTTCAACCAATTTCAATATCATAATTACTGGGTTTTACTGCATTTTTATTTCCTGTCTCACAATTCTTTTTCTTCTGCTTTTGAGCTGGTCTTTAATTGTAATAAAGTACCGTGTTTCCCTGAAATAATTGTAATAAAGTACCGTGTTTGACCCCAGAAATAAGCGCTTGGCCTTATTTTCGGGGAGGTCTTATTATTTTTGAGGTGCAGGAGGCAGCGAGTGTGATAACCTCATGGCTGCTACTGTGTTTTGGGGAGCGCTTATTTTCTGGGGATGGCTTATTTTAGCACATGCGCTCAAAAGCCTGATTTGGATTATTATCTGGGGAGGCCTTATTTTCAGGGAAACAGGGTAGGTGGGAGAAGTTAAAATGCCCCTGTACTCGCAAGTGCAGGTCGGCTGCCTAACACCCAGATATTGATCATGTGACTAAAAAGAAACTGCAATGGATGTAAGTTTGGAGACTAGACATAACTACCATTTATTCAACACCGCTGTTACTTTGGTCACTGAATGAATAAATGAAGGGCGGTTGTCCAAAGACAAACTGTTCCTCTGAATATGCACTAGATTTATCTGTAATTAAGAATACTTACTTTAACTGTGGAACGGGCTTGAAATGCTGAGCTTCGCACATTGAAATTTTTCTCCCCAAAAACCGAACGCTGAACAGAATGACAGTCTGGATCCTCCTGTGAGGTCAAGAAAGGAAAATGAGGATTCTATCTCTTAATTCATAGCAGTGCATCCTTTAATTAATAAGCAAATACTAAAACCCCTGTAGTTTATCAATTATCCTGTTTTTACTCAGGAGCTCATGACAGAAGTCATAATGCTCCTTCCTCCCATTTTTCAAAAACATCCCTATGAGAGTGGTAAAATAGCATGGTTATAAAACTGGGAGAAGAATCATGAATAACCTTTATTGATGTCATCATCCTTAAAGCCAAAAATGTAAAAGATCTGCAAGATCTAGTAATAAAAATCAAGGAGCACAGTAAAAAAATGGGACTAAAATTAAATATAAAGATCAAACTAATAACAGGCAGAACAAACCTTACAATTAACAATGAAGGTACTGAACAATGGATAGCTTTTTGCCTTTTAGGATCTACCATTAACAGTAAAGAAAGAAGCTTCATGAAACACATCATAGCCAAGCATTTGGTAGACCAATCATAAAGGTCTTGGAAAAGATACTCAAATACCATGATGCACCTGTACCTACAAAGATCATAACTGTACAAACTACAGCAATGGTCCCCAAACTTTTCGGCTTTGTGAACTTGCTGGGGGGGAGGAGATGGTTCTGTGCAAGTGGTGGGCGAGCCCACGCACAGCTCCATTTGCACAAGTGGCGGGCACATGCCCATCACCTGTACAAATAGAGCGGCATGCATGCTTACCCACTGGTGGTGCAAGTGCTCACCTGCCACTTTCGTGGCCCGGTTGGGAACCCCTGAGCTACAGTACTCCATGCAACACAGAATTCTGTACAAGTGAAAGTTAGACTCTGAAGAAGCAAAAGTAAACTAGTATTGATGCTTTTGAGCATTAGCATTGGAGCAGACTTCTGAAAAACCATGGAGAGCCAAGAAAAGAAACAAATGCATAACTGAACAAATAATCCCAAAGAGGCACAAATTATCTTATTTTGGAGACATTATTTGAAAATCTAGTTCTCTAAAGCAAACTCATGCTGGAAAGGGAAGAAATTGCCAACAATGATGTAAATAGACCCATTTATAGTGGTGATGGAAAAACTGAAGGATCTTAGCTAAGGTCAGATCATCATGAAAAATATCTGTGACCTGATGACATATAATCAATCAACAATCAATCAATCAATCTGCGAGGTAGATGAGCTGAGAAACTGTACTTGGGTCAGTCACTCAGTAAGCTGCTGGGATTGAGGTGGATCAGAACCTGGGTCTCCCCAATATCGTATAACAGCCTAACCACTTCGCCATACATGAGATGGGAACTTGGTTTCCAAGTCCATATTTGGTTGGTCATACATTGCCACCTGCTGAGACAAACCCCATATTCATTGAGTGTAATGCTTGGAGCAGTTACACCTTAATATGAAAAGATATGTAATGAAACAGACCCATATTTTTTTATTCTATAGTAACCAATTTGGAACCCATTAATACACAACACTCTCATAAAAAATATTATGTAAGAATAATTATTTCAGAGTAATGAAATCCAATTTTGTATGATATCTGATATTAATGTTCCTTCAATATTTCATACAAATACAAAAACTCTGAAACAGAATGAAATATTATTCTGGTATTATATCTCCCCCTGTTGGATAAAGTTACTTATTAAATAAATCCATCCAGCAAAACTATGGGGGGAAAAAAGAAACTAGAACCTTTCTTTTGTGTCCTTGTTTAATCTGTGTTTGTGAAATGGAAGAAAGCCTTTTATTAGCTGTTTTTGTAGCTGACTGATGAACGAGCTGCCGTGTTGTTGGGGAAGTAACTTGGCTTCCCACAGTTAGTGAAGGTTTGTTGTATGCAGAATTCCTTTGCTGAGTTTCGGATGGAATAACTTTGAGAAGTTCCACTTTTGTCTCAGGAGTTCCTTGTGCCAAGCCAAAGTCAACCAACGCAAATCTGAAGACAATTAAAAACAGTTAATGATAATACTCACTTTTTCTATTAACAGAATCTAACCACTTCTTCCTTGTTTAATACTATTCAGATATTGAAATACGATTTATATCGTATCATGTTTAATATCCATGTTTAATAACGGAATGGGAATCACATACCGAAAAACTGTGTATACATAAAGAAGTCTGGTAAATGTGGCAAAATTGATTTTACCAAACTGGCAGGCCACGACTTCAATACATCTCCTGCCATCTTCCATAAATACTTGACTTTTCTTGACCTTGTCAAGATGTTCAATTATTTTTTACTAAATACATTATTAACTTACTAGATTTAATACATTCTACCATATAAGATCATAACACACACAAGGTAGGTCAGACTTACTGTTGCAGTTGCCTGTTGTACAGGAAATTACTGGGCTTGACGTCACGATGAACGATACCAAAGTGATGAATGCGCTTCAAAGCTTTCAAGAGGTTAAACATGTAGTTTCTTACTTCTTCAAATGAGAGAGAATCCAAGATGTCCTGTACAAAGGTTGTAATAAGTGTGCATTCACTTGCATTCGAACTCTCTTAATTCTTTTAATAAAAGGAATTTAAAACTCACCGAAAATGATTCGTGTTCCAGATAAGGCATAACGATTACCACGTGATCATTTTTTCTAAAACAATATTTAACTCCCATGACATTGTCTTGTCCTCTACCAAAAGGGGGGAAAAAGTTCTCTCACAAAGAGAGAACATAGCATTGTTAGCATGTTTCCACTGATCTTTTCTGAACAAATATTTCATTAATCTTTAAGGAAAATCATTTCACACTAACAGCATTCCATTGATGGCATGCAGAAAACAAATTTATGAAAATGGCTAACATCATTTTTCAAAACTACTTTTGTAATCCTAAGGACATTCACAATCATGAAGTGAGAGACAAATTTAAGATACACAATAAAGATGTTCACACCTATGCTTGTATGTGGTGAAAATATTTTCCAAAAAATTTATGCACATTAAGGAAACAGTGGTGCCATCATTTCAACTGTTTTTGCAACAGTTTTTATATATAGCGAGAGACTTGGCACGTGGAGCAGTAGAGTTTAGGTTATATTATTTGCCAATTTCATTTTTTAAAATAATTTTAGGGCATATTACAACCTCATCAGTATTCAGTATTAGAATATAGATAGCTTTTAACTAATGACCAGAACTGAGCCTAAAAATTCTGTTGCTAAGCAAGGCAGTTGTTAAGTGAGTCTTGCCCCATTTTATGCTCTTTTTGCCATGGTTGTTAAGTGAATTGCTGAAGCTGTTAAATGAATAATGCGGTTGTTAAGTGAATCTGGCTTCCCCTGTTAACTTTGCTTGTTGGAAGGTTACAACACATGACCCTGGAACAGTGCAACTTTCATAAATACATGTAAGTTGCCAAGGATCTGAATTCTGATTATGTGGCCATGGGGATGTCACAACAGTTGTAAATGTGAAAACTGATCAAAAAGTCACAATGCCATTGTAACTCCGAACGATCACTAAATGAAATGAAATAAATGAAATATGGGTAGTCTTCGACTTACAACAGTTCATTTAGTGACTGTTCAAAGTTACAATGGCACTGAAAAAAGTGACTTATGACCATTTTTCAAAACGTATGACCGTTGCAGCATCCACCTTGTGGTGGTAAGTTGAGGTGTGTGTGTGTGTGTGTAGAAGTGGAAACTATTTCTCTATAAAAAGCATAAGTCAAAGTAATTTAAATGCCAAGAAGTCCATTGTGAGTCTTATGGAAATATAAGCTCTCTGTATACTTCTATCTCCATACATACATACCCTGCTATTATAAGACACTGAAGTTCAGCAGCAATTCGTACAGGATGGCTAGTAGGAATCAAGTGTTTCAAAGCCACTTTTTCTTCACGGCCTCCTCGTACATGGCCTACTGCCAAGTAAACAGAACTAAATGTTCCTACAAAAATAATATAGATTTATTTTATTTTACTTAGTAGTTTGCAGTCAATTTTGTTTTTCTATAAACTCTTTCTGTAAACTATCAGATCCCCATCAAAAATTGTTTGGATCCTTACATAAGTGATTGTAAACTTTGTTTTTTTCTTTTCTTTTTAAAAAGCCCTGTACAATTGGAAGAGCATGAGCCCTGTCATTGTGATACATAGTTCGGATGAACTTGTAAGAAGGAAGAAGGTTATATTTGCTGTGCTGGAGCTATACACTTGCATTTTAAAAAATAAAATAGCTTAGTTGGTGATCCTCAAAACATTGTGCCTGTTCTTTGTTTTTTGAGATCTCCTCCAAACTTATGGATTTATATGCCCCAAAAGTATGGGGACAGAGAATAGATTCTATACAATCCAGAGAAGGGCATATTAGATTTTTATTTTTTTAAGACAAAAGATTTAATTACATTGACTTTCTGTATCAAAAATAAAGAGAATATAAGCCAAACACCACATCCATCAAATTCATCCATTCAGAGGTTTTGAAAAAACAAAATCACCCACTTTAGTTCACTTGTCTTCCCAAAATAAAGGTACATTATTGCAGCTACTTATATTACTTTTATAGAGCTTTATTCCATGAACCACAGATTGGGAGAAACTGCTGTAAAACAACTTTACTTCTGTAGTGATCTTACAGCTTTATAAAGTGTAAAGTTCTGAATATACTTTCTGCTATAATTCAGACAAGGTTGGTTACTTATTTAAACGATTTCCATTTTTAAAAATCTGCTGAGTTAAAGTAAAAAGTATATTAAAAAAATAAGTAGTTACTTGAAATTATACCTTTTTTCTTTTCTTTTTTCCTTTAATGACATTTGAAACCCTTTCACCTAATTTGAAGCTGTTTCAGCAACACAGCTATCTATGCATGTGATGCTATTGTAGAACTACTTCCTTGTTCTTCAAAGAGGTTTCTAATCCGTCAAGAGATAAGGAAAAAAAGGGTACTACTAAAGGAAATTCATGGACAAATCCTAAGCAAGCTCAATCCATACTCTTGAATAATGTCAAAATAACGGGAAGCATGAAGTTCGGTACCTCCCAACTATGTGTATGGATAGTCAATTTGTGACCATAATAGGGATCAAAATATCCATTGGAAGCAAGGCGGTTGCTAAGTGAGTTGCACCCGATTTTTTGCCAACTTTCTTCCCATGCTTAAACAAATAACTGCAGTTTGTTAAGTTAATCACATGATCATCAAGGAAATCCAGCTTTCCCCATTGACTCTGCTTATCAGAAGCCAGCTGGGAAGGTTGCAAACAGTGATCACCTGACCCTGAGATGCTACAGCTTTGTAAATACATGCCAGTTGCCAAGTGTCTGAATTTTGATCATGTGACAATGGGGATGTTGGCAGTTGTTATGTCATTTTCTTTTCCAGGACTGTTGTTACTTCGAACAACAAAACAAATCATTGTAAGTCAAGGACTACCTCTATTGTTCCAGAACATGGATCAGCCTAACAATGGTCAGCTGCAAACCTGATGATAGCTTGAAATGGTAAAGCTGCTTACTGCGTAGTTCCAATTCAATTGCAATTCACATAGCTATATACTTTCCTTCTCAATAAAGATAAATTCTTGCATAAGGTCCTCAACTTAAAAGCAGAATGGAACCTGTTTATCATAATCATATGTTATGATAGTTGTAAAGCATGTTACCCATGAGATGGATCTGATTTTTATGATCTCTTTTTTGTGACAGTCATTATGTTAATGCCATGGTCATTAAGTCAACCAATGGTTCACTATGGGTCAATTTCGATGAAAAGTAAGTGCTGATTTTTGCCAAGTGTCATAAAATGTTGTCACAGGATGCTGCAAATGGCTGTAAATGCAGGCTGCCATGCATCCTAAGCGACTGGTCACAAGTCAAGGACTATCGGTACTTCTATGGAAAACTACCAACCAATTTATTTCTAAACCTTTTGGTATTAGTGGGGATTGTGGGGAATACTCAGTCATGTAGGTTTCTATCTATCTATCTATCTATCTATCTATCTATCTATCTATCTATCTATCTATCTATCTATCTATCTATCTATCTATCTAATCTAGCTAGCTAGCTATTTTGTCGAGCATATATTAGATTATGTATGTATGTATGTATGTATGTATGTATGTATGTATGAACATATGTGAATACATGAAATGAAAACAAATAGAAGGGAACATTAGGACAGGGATGGTAGGCACACTGGTGTGCTTATGCACACCCCTTAAAGACCTCTGAGGAAGAGGGTGAGGTCAACAATAGACAGTCTAAAGTTAAAGGTTTGGGGGTTTGGAGAAGAAACCACAGAGTCAAGTAGTGCATTCCAGGCATTGACCACTCTGTTGCTGAAGTCGTATTTTCTGCAATCTAGTTTGGAGCAGTTCGCTTTAAGTTTGTATCTATTGTGTGATTTACCAGTAGGACATTGTAGGAGATAATTTTATGAACTACGCTTGGGTCATACCGAAGGTAGTGTAGTTCTAATTTGTCCAAGCCCAGAATTTCAAGTCTGGTGACATAAGACATTCTGTTGCGAACAGAGAAGTGAAGGACTCTTCTCGTGTAATATCTCTGGGTACGTTCAATTGTATTAATGTCCAATATGCAGTACGGGTTCCAGACAGATGAACTGTATTCGAGAATTGGTCTAGCAAATGTTTTGTATGCTCTGGTTAATAGTGTAATATTACCGGAAAAGAAGCTATGCAAGATTAGGTTTACAACTCTTAATTCATGCACGTGCCTAAGCCAGGATTCACATTTGGGAGGAAAAGGAGAGATAAAATCATGGTTCAAGAATAAAAAAAATTCTGAATAAGGACTGAAACTCCCTGGATGATGCAAGACGCTCTTAAATACGTGAAAAGAAGAGATGGATTATCACAGAGTAGCTGTAACTCTTTTCCAAATATAAAGGAAGGTGATACATACAGTATATTATTTTGATTATCCTTAATAAGAAAAAAATAATAATCGGTAAGGGGAAAAAAATCCCAACAAAGGTCATAGCTATGACATTTTTATTATGCCACTGTGTGTGATGTGGCAGATAATAATTTATTTCCATTTCACAAGCTACAAGGCTAGTAGCATTAAGAACTCTGAGCTCCAGGATGATGGCTTAAGTCAACTAATTATCACAGATTTCTCAGCCAGAAGAATGTCACTTGGACAGTAGCCAAGAATACTAATTTCCACTTATGCTATTATTATTTTTTCCCCACCAGCAATCTAAATGAACACACGTAGTGCATTAAATAGATGAAATGCACTGAAAGATTAAGCTTGATTCATTGCCCAACTAATGGTTTTTTTATCAGTGGTGGGTTTCAGATTTTTTACTACCAGTTCTGTGGGCGTGGCTTGGCAGATATGGTGTGGCTTGGTGGGCATGGCTTAGTGGGCGTGGCAGGGAAAGGATACTGCAAAATCCCCATTTCCTCCTGATCAGCTGGGATTCAGCAGGCAGAGAATAAATGGGGGCGGGGCCAGTCAGAGGTCATATTTACCGGTTGTCTGAACTACTCAAAATTTCTACTACTGGATCTCCAGAACTGGTCAGAACTTGCTGAAACGCACCTCTGATTCTTATGCTACTTTCGTTCCTTCTGCCAAAATAAAACATGCAGTATTAGAGGAATAGCGATAACACTTAGACTGATAGACTGCTTCATCGCTGGAGGCTTTTAAGAAGTGACAGGACATGTCTATGGAGATTCTCAGTCATCCAGGTCATGGTTGTCCCAAAGGTGCTTTTTTCAAAAGGCAACTGGACTTTCTGGTTTTTCTTGGAAGACGTTTTGCTTCTCATCCAAGGAGCTTCTTCTTCAGAAAGAAAAACCAGAAAGTCCAATTGCCTCTTGAAAAAAAGCCACCTTTGGTGCAAGAGACAGGACAGTCACTGTTCTGACCCAGCTGCCGGACCAAGGAACACAGTACGAACAGCGTCCGAACAAACCTTGTTTTAATATTAACAAACTACGAATTATCTGTCTGAGCAGGCGTTCTAAAGTCCATGAAATTATAAATCAGTCTTCTTGGTGCGACAGCTGTTAATTCACCTCCTTAACAGCCGGCAATAGTCCAAGCAAAAAGGACCACAAGTCCGACAAAGAGTCTCTCTGATAACAGCACAAAATCTTACTATTGTTGACAAAATGCCCAGAAGCAATTTGCAGGAATCTTGACAATTTTCAAACAAGAGCCGAACAAGAGTTTTGCAGTCAAAGACAAAACGTGAAATGAAACAAGTTGTTTCCTGCAAATTGGTCAGTCATTTTCCTCACTTAAATAGGCTATGGGAGTGGACAATTATCCCCAAGCCTTACTCCCAAGTAGTCCGTCTCCTCAGGAGCCAGTCCTGCCTTTTGGCAGCTCTGCGTGTGTGTTGAGAACAGCCTCCTCCTCCTCCTCCTCCTCCTCCTTCTTCTTCTTCTTCTTCTTCTTCTTCTTCTTCTTCTTCTTCTGGTTTCTATATAAGCCCAAAAGTGTTAGCAGAAATGCAACTGATGCCTTAAGATGCTACTTAGCTTCCTTCTTTATATTATATTAGTTTTAAAACTAATTTAATCTTTGAAAAAAACAAAACCATTATACAGGGCAAGAAACATGAAAGCCACTAAAATGCAGGTAACTCTGTGTATAGTCATTACTGGTGAGATACACAGAAGTGAAAAGGCAAAATGAAAAGTAAAATTACTACATTTTTGTTAAGGTACATTGTATAAAATTCAGCAGTGAAGGAATCAATATGCTCTTTCCATTTTTAAAAGGTTATTTATTTTAAATTTGGCAACCGGTTGATTTCAAAATGATGTTATGCTGATCACAACTAAACATGAGTGTAATTTTTAAATGTGCAAAATAAAACTAAAGTGTCAAGAATAGTAATATTTTAAGAGGGGTTAATGGATATAAAAGCTGTCAGACTCCTTCCATTGTTTATGAAAGCAACTGCTAAGATTGAATGATGATGGATTGATTGACTGGTTTCCTGGTAGAATTGGATCACATGTTTACCCTCGGAGCAAAACCCAACCTGCAATTTTTCTTCTAAGACAATTTTGTTATGTATACAAAAAGTTTTTACATTTTCTGACTAAAAAAAAAGTACACATTTTATAGCTAATTCTTAAGAAAATTACATATATAATATTCTATAGTATTCTAGTAGTATATATTATATATTATATATTATTATTATATTATACTCTGTAAGTAAAGGACTTGGAAATCTTCTTGAAGACACGGTGAGAACTGGGAAGTTATAGTGAATGAAAAACAGTCTATCGAAATAGAATCAACTGGATTCATAGATACCATGCAAGCCT
>JANHFT010007103.1:0-13234 GCA_032467955.1 Pseudoxenodon macrops | reverse complement strand
GATGCTTGATAATATATCTCCCAATTTGGAACTCCAAATCCTCCTCTTAATCTTATATCCTGTAACAATTTCCTTTTCATCCTTGCTTTCCTCCCTTGCCAAATATATCTTCCTATTATTTTATTCATAGATTCAAAAAAGTTTTTTTCCAGTTTTATTGGAATTGAGCAACAGCTGGATCTGAACGGATTCCAAACATAGCAACTGGGAAGAGAACTAGAAATGTGCATTGTTTTTAACTTTTGCCATTATAAATGTGACAATTTTATTAATGGAAAATATCTCCAAGGCCCAAATAGTAAGCATAACCGGAATCATTTCTATTTTAATTAGCAGACAAACCAAAAAATTCCAATTGTACAGATATATAGAATAAGGTTGAAAAGTATGTGCTCGTGTTGAATAGGAAAATCAGTTATTGTTGCAAATGAACTCTTAAATGCTGCAGTATAGTAACATTTACATTAGCAAATTATTGTTCTCAAGAATTCTGTTTCCATGCTTACACAATGTTCATCCGCTCTACAGGGGTTGAGGATTATATTCACGGATGCTTCCAGACTCATCTTTAGATTAAGTGCGTCAAGCCATGTGCGAGCCACCCTTAGAATCTATGCGGAGAGCTATGAAAAAGATCCCAGCAAACATGAGAAGGAGCCACAGGTAAATAGAGAGAAATTACTTTTACACTTCCGAGAAAAAGATATTCTGTATATCAGAGGTCCCCAACCTTTGCAGCTTGGCAGCTTTGCTGGAGGAGGGGGTGGGAGAGAATAGCGTGCATGCACATGCACGCGCAGGTCAACTGCAAGTGGAGCTGTGCGTGCATAACTATGTGCGCCAGCCTTCCGCTCGCATGAGTTGAGCTGCGCATGTGCTGGCCCACTGCTCACGCAGCCCGGTTGCAAATAGGACACAGCTCAGTAGTGGGCCGGGGGTTGGGGACCCCTGGTGTATATGGTTAAGAGATTCAAAGGAAACTAAGATATATGGTAGACTTTCCCCACTGGTTGGCCTTCATTTATATCTGGAGACCATTTCTGTTCATGGGAAGCCGGGGCAGGAGTACGGCTAAGTCTGACCAGAGACATCATGCCTTCCATCTCTTATATGTATTAACTGAAATCATTTCAAACTGGAGGAAAACCCTGAATATTTGCACTTATGTAAGCAAATAGTAGTAGATTGGTACAGTTTCACTCTTAAATATGTAGTGACAGCATGTGGCCAGACATTGTAACGATACAAATCGTACAACTTATACCTTTGGCAAGAGTGTTTTAAGTAATAGACTGCTTTACAGGGTGTATAAATTGGGAATTAATCATGGATAGCAAAGCAGAATCGATAAAGGTGGCGGTAGTTTTTCAAATGTTTTATAAAAACTCTAAAAATGCTGTCCCTCACACACACACACCCAAAAAAAAATTCTCCCTGGAAAGAGAGATTACAGAAAGAGCACAAAGTGGTCCCTGTATTGACAATTCTACATTTTGTTGGCGGTCCCACTTTTACCTCTGCCTCTTGTTCTTTCTTATTTCAAAATGCCCTGTTTACTGCAATCACATCTCGCATGACATCTCTCCTTGACTGAGATCACCAATGCTATGCCAAGGTTTTAAACCATGAATTGCTAATTATCCAATAATTTATTTATTTTATTTTGTCATATTGTTATGACCACCCATCCGACAAGCAAGTGACTCCAAAGTTTGTTAAGGCATCATTTTGAGTCTTTATATATTTACAGGCTCTGTACTCTTATCATGTTACCTCATGGTACAAGGATAAGCATTGGCAAGAATAGAACGTTAAAATTCAGTAATCCATGCATTTCTTTGCATAAATAAGATTGCAAGTCTAAGCACATTTATTTGAAGCGCAAGAGTTGCATTTCCAAATAAATAAATCTTGCTTTAAAACCTCGATTTTAAAAGAATAGATTCCATCTGCTCTTCCTGTTCCCCAAAGCAAAACTTGAGAAAGCTTGTCCTGCCATGCCTAAAAAGATTGCAGCCCAAAAGACAAAATCAAATTGATTGTAATGAGAGTATATCTTTGGGAAAGTTTTTTTTTTTTTTGTGGCCTGTTTCTTTCTATAAAACTACTTTTATTTGCACCGTACATGGCTATAGGATATTAACATGAAATGTCCTCGTGGAAGAAAAGAAGGAAACATAAGTCTATTAAGATTTATGAACGGAGACCTTATTTCTCCCTTTCTCTTTTACTTTACTTTTATAAATCTAAATTAAAATTCAACATTTTTAACGTAGCTTGCTGTTAAGCTAATTTGTCTGGAGAATTACTTTCTTAATGTATTCCAGTAATTTGCTGCAGTAATACTGCAGTTGGGAAATACATCCAAGCAACTTTTGGATTCCTTGTAAGGAAGAAATGCGAAGCTGCTGGAGAGTTCTTTTTTGTATTTATAAACAAAAACTGTTCTGTACTAAAGAGGAGCTAAAGGCTAAAGGAGTGCTTCAGCAGAATGCAGCCAACGTCTCCAGATTCATACTTGCTGTCAATTTTGCCTGATTGGAAATGCTCGCTAAGACGGGTTTTCCCCAGGGACGAGAATGAAGTGCAGTACCTTAATTATCAGAGGGATGAGACTAACATGTGAAATTAAAAATTAGGGTTCAGCCTTGCATTCAGGATGGCTATCAGAGTTGCAGAATAACCTTGCCTCTCGGTAGGAAAAGTATTTGAGATTGTCAAAATTATTAAATTATCCATTCCAGCTTTTTAACGGAGGGAAAGTGAATCTGGGAGAAGATTGAAGATGGGATGTTTTGCTAGAGATCCATTAAGAGCAAAGTGCCAATGGGTTTCTTTCTTTTTTCTCCACTTTTCTATTTGAGGGGGGGGGGAATCCTTTACTGCTGTTTTTATCAATAGGAACAATAAATTGGGGAAACAGCGAGTGTATAAAAACCAGAAAAGGGGAACATATTTCAATATCGGGAATACTTTTAGGATTCTTAGTTATCAGCTGAAATAACTGAGGAAGTGAGTCCTTTCTACGTTTTTTCCTCTGTTAAGCCATTGGGGGCTCCCCACTCTCTTGTCTCATTGTTTCCTAGCCAGCATCTTTTTCCCATGACTCCCAAGGTCATTCTCATTTACTATTATATGTTGTAACATTTTGAAACAGAAATTTAAAGAAAAAAACCAAGCAGCAACATTTGCCCATAGAGGTTGTGGATATCTGTTCCAACGTTTGGCCCATAACTTGGAATAGTGAGGTTGGGAATCTTTCCCAAGTAATGTTTTGCTGCAATTGCTAGAATAACCAGGTATTTCCCTTCATGTGTGAAATGGCATGACTTGGCTTATTTTGTGCCCAACCAGTGCAATAATAGATATACTCTTTGGAGAAAAATTAATCTCCAGCTGATAGCTAGATAATCTACTAGAAAAGGCTGTGCAATCGGACTACAAGTGATTCTTACACATTGCATTTGGTCATAATGGGATTAATTGGTTTTTGCTTTACCCAAATTCACCAAAGGTTGCAGAAATAAGCTATCAGTGAGTCATAAGTGATCTGCAGGCCATTTTTCGTGGCATCCGGTGTCCCCCAACATTGAGTTGGCAGAAACCTGCCAATTGCAGCAGCAACATTTTTCATTAAACAGAAAGCCAAAGACAAAATAAATAAGACAGACAGACAGACAGACAGTACAGGAATTGTGTTAGCCTCCAGTAGAAAATCCTAATTTCCTCATCATAAACTCTACAACCCTTAAAAGCTGAGAAGGTGTTTTACAATGTGTATCTCCTAGCCACAAAGAGGGTTGCCCATCCCTGAACTGTGTGGGCTAGCTCCCCCTCCAGCAATCTGTAGTTAAAACTCTTTGCTTACCATTATGTGTGAATTTAGACTGTATATGAAATTTATTTTTATTTTATTTATTATTAGTCTCCTTTACTCCTTCATTTTCCTGTTGTCAATATTTCTGTAAGTTTACCATTCATTGCCATACCTTGTACTTAAACATCGTGATATTTAAGAGAGTTGTTTTTCAATGTGGGCAGAGTATAAGTCAGTTGGAGATGCGTCATGGAAAGAAGTAAGACTTGTTGTAGTGATTTCCTTTCCGGACACATCTGAGGGAACCTGCAGTGCATTTCTAATAGCCTTTTCAGCTTCTGAAACACATGCAGGAGTCATACTTCCTGTCCACTGGCAACTGAGACTATGTATTTTACAAGTTTTATTTTTTTAAGTATTTTGAGATAACCTGGAAAACAATAGGGAATGTTCTGCCAATAAAATACCTAATTATTTGAGATATTTTGACCCACCTAGTTCAGACTAAAGGGAAGCCCTTCTGCAAAAAGAGATTGGATACTTGTAATCATTCAAACTAAAATAAATAGAAGTTATGAGGTAAAAAGTGGGGAGCACCATGATTTTACCGTGTCCAAAAACACTGTGCCATTAATCAACTTTGTCAAATAACTCTGTGTTTAAGATTTTGGCAGCATCTCCAATGCAGGAATTTTTTTTTTAAAGGATTTTTTTCTATAATTTCCTCTTTGATAGAAAATGCTTTATCTATGACAGTTTTGAATTAGCTTCTGTTAAATATGAAGAGTAAGAGCAGGTATTGTTAGTAGTAACTGTCATATAGATTACTGAGCAATAATTGTGTTTGAGTTTCAATGAATGATTTGAAATTAATGTACAGAATAGTTGCTTTCCATAAAATATGGTGCATATCTCAATATATTTAACTTTTACCCAGCAGAGCACTATTGATAAAGGTAGAGCCTATAGAATTTGAGAAAATAAAACCCCAAAGAAAGACTATATAGGTCCTATACATTGTAACTTTGAGGTACCCTTATGTACATACTTATAGATTCAAAATTAAATTACAATGGAGATTTGTTTAAAACAATAACAGTGTTTTTAGAAATATTTGTTTCAAAAGGAAGGACAAGAAGCAATGGATGGAGACTAATCAAGGAGATAAAACCAGCCTAGAATTAAGGAGACATTGACTGATAGTTAGAACAATTTATCAGTGGAACGACTTGCCTCCAGAAGTTGTGGATGCGCCAACCCTGGAAGTTTTAAAGAAGAGATTAGACAACCATTTGTCTGAAATGGTATACGGCTTCCTACCTGAGCAGGGGGTTGGACTAGAAGATCTCCAAGGTCCCTTACAACTCTGTTGTTCTGTTAAAAAATAGAATTATATAACAAAATCTCAGTGACATTTGAAAGCATTGTAGTATAGTAATTACAATTATTAATCGATTTCCCTTTGTTCAGTAATATAGCTTTTTTGCTTCCTCTTTATTTTCCATTGCCCTCTTAGTTGCTTAAGCAGCATTTAAAAAGAAGACAAATTGCACTGTTTTATCAATGGCAGCAAGAACAGTGATCCATTCCAGCACAGTAAAAAAGTTATTAGGTATATTTTATTATCAATGCAGTCCACACAAGTACGGTTATATCAAAAGTGGGGAAATATTCAATGCCATAAACAAAACCTGGTCAAAATGCAAAGGTAATTTATGTTACCTATATAGAGAACAGTCTCTGAAATTAGTTTTGAATCACACTCAGAAACGCAGTGCATCTACATGAAAAACCTTAAGCATCATGAATGCAGTATGTACAAAAAAATTTTTTTAAATGTTTGATGTTTAATCTCTGAATCCACTACAAATAATTCAATCATCCCAAATAATACATTTTCCCCCAAATCTCATTTACAACTACCAGTATTAATTGTCATGGACAAAGCAAGCTCATATATTACTTTTTTTTTAGTTTAAAACATATTTTTCCAAAAAATAATTTTAGGTGACTAATTATAGTACCGTAGTGTAAAAAAGAATCTGATTGATTTGCATTGTGAAGAAATTTTGGAGAGGGGATTAACTAAAAAAAAAAGGAGGACCACCTAAATTCTGATTCTCAACTTTGGTTAGAGCCATTATGTTTTATTCCTTCCAATTTTAGAAAGCTTAGGACAATCAGTGCTTCCGTCCAAAAAGCCATTGTTTAGCCAGTACCTTGTCTAAGGTGTTCTCCATCCTGGAGCAGAAAGTCTTTCCACGCAAAAAGGAAGTGAAATTAATTAATAGGGAAGAAAAGAAAATAATATTTCTAAACTTCAAGAAACTTATACCTATTCATCTCCTACACATAGAAGACAAGGTGAAACTGAGAGGTCGTTAACTTGACCGTAACTATGCCAGTTTTTTAAAGTTGCAATGAAAAGGGTAGAGCTGATTTAGTCTTCTGCAAAAAAAAGTAATGTTGTGAATAACCTTCTGTGGATTTGAAGTTGAAAAAGGCTGAGCTGAAAATGCTTGAAAACCCTGCCTTAAAAGTTCTGCGTTTCACATTCAGAAGTCTGGAAGAAAAAGGAGGTGGGCGTTCTTTCCAGTGGGGAAACAGATGGTTCTCAACCTCAGCGGAGTTTCACTACTACAAAATGAAATTCTGCCCCCACCCCCTCCAAAGGCATTTGGATAACATCGCAGTTGAGTCATAAATAAATGAGTTTAGCTGCCAAATTCATCTGACCTCATGGGATGGTTGGTGTCTTAACAGCTGCTTTTGAACTAACACAATTTATAGTGACCGGTTAACTTTATGGCGAACATACAGGATGGTTATGTAAATTACAATATGATTTTGCAGTATGAAAGATCAAACAATTTAATCAGAAAAACAAATTAACTTCTCAAATTTGAACACGGTTAAAATGAAAGGCATCAATATACAGAGTATATTATTCAAATAAGGTTTTATTTTCCCTTTAATCCACGGCCTTCATGAAATTCAGTCACTGTACAGGGGTGTTAAACTGGCAGCCCTCTGGCCGTATGCGTCACGTGCAGGCTATGCCCGCCCTGACTCCGTGAAGGGTAAATGTCACAAAATGTCATGTGACACCACCAGTTTGACACCCATTGTTTAAAAGTGCCTTATATCACAAAGGCAAAAGGCACCTTTTACTTTTTGGATATTTTTGCTCAGTTTTCATTTACAGATTTGGTAGAAGTAACTGTTTGGCGCAATAGACAAGGCAACGGTTTTACCACAGAAATGTTATGGAGAATAAGCTAAAACCTGAACTCTGAGGTATTTGGTGACACATCAAATGACAATCCTATGGCCATTGGTACCGGTAGTGCTTGCCAGGATGCTAGAAGTTGTAGTCCTCATTAACTGGCAGACTTCCAAGTTGTAAAAGTCTCCTTGTCACCCATGGAGCTTGGTCTTATTGAACGGTAACTCTTAGATGTTCATGTTATGCAGTAGTCCTCGCTTAATGATTAGCCGCTTAGTGACCATTCAAAATTACAGACCTTCCCAAAAAAGTACTTACAATCTGATTTTGAAGTTCAAACAGCTTACAAACCCACCCATTCCTGGATCATATGATTACATTTTGGGTATTTGGCAACTGTTGTATTTACAACCACTTGCAGTAGTCCAGGGTCAAACGACCATGATTTTTTACATTTTTTAAAACCAGTTTTCAGTGTTTGCTTCTAGTTTTGGCCAAAAGAAAATTCCACTGAATAAAAGGGATTGACTTAACAACCATTGCACTCACTTAACAACCAATGCAAAAAAAGGTTGTAAAATCAGACAGGGTCACATTATGACTGGCTTAATGACTGCAAGGACTTACAAATATCATTCTAAGCTCAATTACAATTGTACATTGAGTACTATCTATATAATAAGATTGTTACTGAACATCATTGAGAAGGCTTCAGGCTCCCCGTCTATCATGGCCTACATGCTTGAGTTTATGTAAGGCAATTGAACTTGGTGCTTTTATGTCTCCAATTACATGCTAAATTAGGGTGGAGATAGAAATATTTATCTCCACACTTATAACATAATTAATACTAATAGATTATTAATGTGCCATCTGAAGGAAGAACATGGTTCAAAGCACTTAAGGCAAAATGCTTTGCCGAGAGGTTAGATGTAAGTTAATTTACTTATTTCATCTGGTCTTGTTATAATATCTGTCTCCAGATACAAAAGTTGGCTTTGTAATTCTACTTCTTCTGGCCTTTTAACGCAAAGTCAGGAATCTTAAGTGGAACCCAAGTGGGCTGACCCACTGAGTATTTTTGATCCTGAGAGGCAGAAAAGATGAGATAGGTAGAACAAAAGTTTCCTCAAATCAGGCCATTGTTTTAACATATCAATGAAACAAAGCAAAATATTGGCTACTCTGGAAATTGCTGAGATGTCAGACCAAATTTTAATTTTGTGAACAAAACCTTTATTTCACTTTATAACTGGAATAGCAAGCAGTTTGAATACTACAGAACTGGAAATCATGTGTATCATTCTTAATAATTAGTTTCTGCTTGTTATAGTATTATTCAACAGCCATAACCTTTGCATGACTTTTATTAGATAGTTATAATAAATTGAACCTTGAACTTCTATGTAGTCTTATAATTTGATTTTATTTCTTTATCAAGTGAAACGATGACTGTGTTAAATTCATTTGTATCGAGTGGTTTCCCACTAGCTGCAGATGAAAAGGTGAACAGAATAATAAAATAATTATTGCACATTTTGAATCAATATCTGAACTATTTTTAGATATAATTTATTGTACTTGACTGGATTATATATTTACAAACGGTATCATATATTTCCGTCCTTTATTTATAGATAAGCGATGAGATATGGCAAGAAGTGGTAATGTATTGTACTTTAAGAGAGGGTGATAAGTTAACAAATTGTTTATACTAGTTCCAAGGAAGGGGGAAGTCATTTCTTTATATATTTCTTTTCTTTTACTGTGTTCTTATTCTTCCTTTTTTTAACTTCTATTTCTTTGCATTTGCTATCTTTTCCTTTTCATTGTTTTAGGAGGCTTTTTTTTAGTTTCTATTAGTTTTATCTTTGTAATTGTAATGTTTAATAAAAATTACTATAAAACTGTGTTTGTTCTTACTTTATGCAGCAAGAGTCAGATAATAGCATTCAAAACTATCTTAGCAGAACCTTCCTGAAGAATATTTTCCCAGCAACAGCAATTTTGCTATGGAAAAGTTGGTGGCTTATGAAAAAATGTTTGTTTCTGGAAGAACGATAACAAGAGGGGTGTTGGCAGCATGTGAGGAAAAAAAAAGTTAAGATGGCAGCTATGGTAGTGCAGTCAAAGCCCAATATCCCCGTTTGGTATGTGCAGGATGCATAAAATCAGGTAGACCTCCAATTGTACGATCATGGCTACCATGTTGAGGGTTTTTTAACACCCCTTAGCAACCAGGAAGCATTTCCATTTCCTCATACAGAGGAAAATGCCACTCAGCTATCGGTGTTTTCTGCAGTGTAACTGTATGCACAATCTGAAACAAAGAAAGTGTTCCTTTAAAAAATACTGTAAAAATCAGCTCCAGTTAGTGGTGAAAGGCATCAAACACATTCAGAGAACCCAGGTAGGAAAATACTGTTTTGGAAGAAACAGATACGAAGACCCAAACTTCTTTTTTTATTTAGTCAAATAGAGGTGATATAATTTGCACGATTAATAAAATAAGATTCTTGATAAATAGTAACAGTACCATTGGTTATATTCTTTGGAATGTCCCATAACATTAACAAAACAGATAGATCGCTGCTATTTTGCCCGTTAACAAGGAAGCAGAGGCAATCGTGTACTTCGAAGTAAAGTCACCTTGCCTTAAGAGGATCCTTGTGATCTACCTAGCAAGAATCGTATCAAGAATAGTAGTGCCATTTCACATACAGAATCCAGGAAGTGTTTTTTATTCTCCATTTACATCCTGTGAATTTTCAGAATGGTGCGTAGAAAATGCATTGCTTGATAATGCATGCTACAAAGTGCAAGTGGCTGTGAGGTGAAGTACAGCATAAATCCAGTTGCCCCCTGAAATAAAACGAGGAAAAAGTATGGTTCTTTTTAATGAAATGTTCTCTGGCAGTGGCTGACCTCTTGCCACATCTTAGCTAGAAACCTCCATGAATGCAGGAGAAGGCCCTATTTTACACTGCAGTAATGATGATTGATAAGAGTTATCCATTCAGTGTTGTCTGAGTCTTCTATGGGCCAGGTTTCTCCATAGCTACTGATCTTGCATTACTTCTTTGAGTGTTCCTATGCTCTGGCTTCTGTCAGCTTTAAGGGTACACTAATTGAGCATTGTTCAGACCTGATGCATCCATAGGAAGATGTAAAATTGGACGGGCAATTTTGTTCTTCTAAAGTGCCGAGTAAATTATTGAGGAGGGAAGGGAAGAGTGGGGTGACTGGAGAGAGAGCAGGTGAAGCATGAGTGAAATGGCTGGCATAATGGTTGGAGAGGTGGCCCTGGGTTGATGGGTAGAGATTAGGGAATGAGATGGTTAAATTAGCGAACTGAACAGAAATACACTTGAGGGTAGGATCTGTACAGGTGATTCAATTGAAGAACGGTAATTTTAGAGAAAATTAACTGACTTCAGTTAAACAAGTACTTTATTGAAGCAAAAAATGGAGTTTGCATTTTATGCTATGGTCATCGTTTTGCCTTGCATCGTCTGTCTGTCTGTCCTCTATCTTATCTATCCATCTACTTATCTATGACCAGTTTCCCCTTCTTCCTTGCATGAAGATGATTTTTTAGAGACTAAGCAATCATTTTAAGATAGAATCCTCAATAATTTCTCAAAAGTTGAAAGGCCAACCCCATTCATGCTCAGCATTATTATTTTTTTCTAATGAATGTATAATTAACTACTCCTGGATTTTTACAGGAACAAATCCCCATTTCATCCCTTATAAGAAAGATTACCTGTCCTGAGCCCCATAGTGCCTGTAGCTCTGAGATATCTTAGAAAGCCCATTGTATTTGTAATATTAAGTTACAGGTATAAGAGTACTGGAAAAAAAACCAAGTTTTAAAGAAAGAAAGATAAATAGAAATGTATCTATTAAACAGATATGTAATGGGCTGGAAGGAAATGTCTAGTTATCTTTCTTTCCAGCCCATCACATATCTGTTTTTTAGAAGATCGTTTTCATTTTTCAGAAAAAGGTATGCAGAGTTTTGCTGGAAGCAGAAGACAATAACCTTTCAGATATATATTAAAACAACATGTCCTCCACCCTTAAAATGATGTCACTATTTTGTGAAACAGATCTTGGAATTACTTGAATCACATACTATTAAAAATGCAATAAATTAAACAAGTTCCTATTTTCATAATGTATTACCGAGCAGTGTTTAGGCTAATATAAGTGGTTCCTGTCTTATTTATGATAAGCTGATGTGATTTCAGCCAAAAACCTTTCTGGGTTTTCGGTTTAAGAGGGATGTTTCTAAAACCATTATGTGATTTTCTCACGCATAAAAAGTTCCGTTAGTTAGTACAGGAACATTAAAATCATATCAAAGTTGTGACATAGAATTTATGGGATTTGTTTGTTGGGTTAGGCTTGGTGCTAGTACAGTATTGATTTTTTTTAAATTAATGGATAAGAGTGAAATATTACCTTTGACATTAGACATTAAGTAAACACTTCCTCTGTTATATCATTTCCCCATCCACAGTAAGGTTCACCAAGTCATAAAAGCAGAAGTTTCCAAGATAATGTTTCATTTAAGTAATTTATAGAAGCAAAAGGCACTGTGTTTGATTTGTTTGATGGAATCCTGAAAATTTGTAGTCTGTATTTTAAGTCATTCTCTCTGGTTAGCAAAACCTTTTAAATTAGGCATTCATGGGAGAGTTTGAGCCCTTGGACACTTCAGTTTTCTTTAACATCTACATCTACAACCCTGTGTTTGAGGTGATCAAATACAGAGGATAACTTTGTTGTAGTGGTTAAGGATCAGGATGGTAACTAGGAAGCTGGGAATCCTAGTCCTGCCTTAAGTATGAACCCAACTGGGTGACTTTGTGCCAATCTCTCTCTTTTTCTCAACTCTTGGAAGGAGGCAATAGCAAATCACATCTCAAATCTGCCCCACCCCCAAAAAAATAATAATTGTAGGAGTTGTCCATGTAGTTGCCAAGAGTCAACACTGACTCCAAGGAACCCCAAAAGAATTAATATACTGATGATAACCAGTGACATATCTCTCATCCGAGATCAGTGAAGATCTAGTAGAAGTCTTGACTGAGTGCCTGGATCTAGGAAAGAGTGGGTGGGGATAGAACAAATTGTATCCTAGCAATGACAGGATTATTTTTCTACAGAGGCTTTCAGGTGCCAAGGTAGCACCTGAAAGTTCTCGTTGATTCCTGTACGTCTTTGAAGGAATAAATACAAATATGGAGCATATACAAATATTTACTCCTTTGAAGGAGTAAACACAAATACGGAGTCTCTCCTGGATCAGTAGTTCTCTTTGCTGTGGCAAAGAGAACCTTTGAGCAGCTTCATCTGGTCCAAGTGTTCCAATCTTTTCTTGACCAGCATTTGCTGAAACACATCAGCTCATAAATAAATGAACACAATGATTTTCAATCTGTAAATAATACTAAATGTTTAAATTAGTTCAACATTGAAAATACCCATTTTTCCTCACTGAAAAAAATTTAAAAGTATCCTGTATTTACACAAATAAAGACTTACTGCTAGCATGAGATCCCAAGTAAATGCAAATTACTATTATTATTATAGTTGGTCACACAGTCAGTTAGTTGGATTTGACACTTTTGTTCCCCTATGGAGTCTTTCCTAAGGATCTAGTTTAATTAAATATTTAATTTAAATTATTATTATTATTATTATTATTATTATTATTATTATTATTATTATTATTATTATTATTATTATATATACTTCATTAAACATGAAGCTCAGTTATTATTTATTTATTTATTTATTTGACTTATATAGTCTCCCATCTGACTTAGATATCTCTGGGTGACTTACAATAAAATAGATAAAACAAATAAAATACATAATATATATAAAAAACAGGAGTCAAGCATTATAAAGCCATCAACAAAGCCAAGCTGTATCCTACATCTAGTCTCCCAGCTTGCTACCTTAATTAACATCACATTTTTAGGATCAAACATACATGCACACCCTTTGTTGTCAAGCTGGCATTTCAAAATGTTATCCAAAGCTTTGTGTTATCTCCCATGTGTGAAGCCTGGGAGAAAAAAATATTAAACAGGAACAAATCAGAGGTGGGTTCCTACCGGTTTGGATCGGTTCTACCGAGTAGTTAGTAGGCCGCTGGTGACGTCACAGAGCTGGTT
>JANHFT010007101.1:45504-59552 GCA_032467955.1 Pseudoxenodon macrops | reverse complement strand
TGCTAATAGTTTAGTGCCATAGTTAGTGTCAGCTAATCCATAAAGAAAAGAAATAAAAAATGGCAAGGTTTGGGGTGTGCATTCTCTGCATTGTCGAAACGCCCAGTAGAATACAGGATGGTCAACGCGCAGCAAGTCCGGAGAAATCCTTCCGAAGCCACTTGCAATTCATCTGTGCAATTGGGAGGTGGGGTGGGGAGTTGGAGGGACTCAAGACTGTCAAACAAACAAGGCCAGGGAGCCAACCTAGCCGAGGCTCCGGATTTGAGACCTCCTTAAGGATGGCTGGTATTTTACAGAGACCCATCAGGATGCAATCTAGAGTGCTGCTGCTGTTCTGGATCTTTCCGGAAAAGTTGGTCAGGCTGCTGAGAATTCATCTGGCCTTTTTCCCGGAGATTGTAGTGATTACAGCAAGTGGATTATAGGGGCCATCAAACCCAGAAACACGACCACTAAGTGTAGCAATGCCAGAATTTGATTAATAAGGGGGCAGGATAGGTTGCTCACAGTAAAGTATAGTTCATTGACTTTGTAAAGACTGATCCTCTCTACCAAGGCGCCCTTTGGAAAGAAGCTATAACATTATAGCTACATTTATCTCACCTTTTCTCAGCTGGGATCTGCAGAAATCTCAGATTTTCTATTGAAATTTTTTCATTCCATAGCCCACATTTTTTTTATATATTCCAAGCAGTGTTGACTAGAGTGTTGTAGAAGTTGAAGACCAAATAACCAGAGACATAGCTAGAAGAATATCAAATTTCTGCTCCTTGATTTTTAATCTGTTGAAGACTGTTTCTTTTCAACTGATTGAGAACAATTTATTTTAAATTGTTCTCAATTTAAAATAAGGGGAGGGCATGCTCAGCAACCCATTGTCTCTCTCCAAGTACTGGGAAAAGCCATTTGACCCCATTCTCTCCAAACAAAATTTTGGCAAAGATTTTGGGATACGTGTCATGGCTGATCTCCATTTCCCATCCCTTGGCTTGAACATGGCATGTGTTTATTAATTGTGATGCCAGTTCTGCAATTAGCAATGGACATATTGTTTAATAGAGACAGATGACAGAATAGAGATCAGACATAGAAAGAGGTAAGATTTAGGAAATTTTATTTAAAATATTATAAAGCTTATCCATGACATACCTGGAATTATAGAACAATCCAGGTTGGCAATTAGTTAAATTCCTTGAAAAACAAATTTTATCCCTAAAAATTTGGATATGGCCCTAAATTTATAAATACTGGTAAGTATCCGATACCTGCTATTTGCACAAAAAAATCAAAAAGCTATATTTGTACTTTTCAAAGATTTTCTTTCAAAGCAAGAAGCTTGAAAATACCAAACCAAAGCAGAAACAGGTTATAGCTCTCCCCACACCCCATCGCTTCAGATTCTATCATGATTTCCATTCCTGCATTTTCGCAAGGAAAGGTGAAGTAGTAAGGATGCATTTTAATTACCCCAACATTTTTTGGGAGAGAAATTGTTTAATGTGTTTTCCAGCAGCCTGTGAGGCAACAGAAAAAATGTCAGCATCAGTTTGCTCTGTATTGATAGGCAGCCTCTATTCTGCCCTGTTAACAAGACAGGTAGGTGACGCTTTTCTCCATTTTATTAGAGTCAAATTAAGGTACAGTGATTTGTACCCTATTTTTCTTTCCCACCTGCCAGGCAGGAAAAACAGCACCAACTGCCTTCATAATAGGAAGGCTGAGGGAATCCTCTGGAAGCAGGGAGAGCTGGCAACTAGGGGAAGGGTGGGGAGCGAGCTTGGTAACTTTCAAAGCAGGACCCTGCTCCTCCAGGCAGAACTTGGTAGGTGAACAGCAGCTGTCTCCTCAGGTCACTCAAGCTCTCTTTTCTTTCTGTGAAATTACGGCCCTTGCCAATAGTTGTAAGATGCACCTGGTGGTTGTTGTTGTTGTTTGGGGGGGGGGCTTTTCTTCCACTGTGCTCCTTGCCTCATGGCCAGAAGCATTTTGCTGGTGTTTCCCTCCTTTCCCTCCAGTGATGCTCCAGCCCATAACTCTGCTGCTGTTAGGATGACATGCTCTTCTAGAAAGACACTGGTTTCTTTCTAGAGCAGGGGTGTCACACTTGCAGCATCATGTTGCCATCACATGATATATCACAACTTTTTCCCCCTTCGCTAAACCAGGGGTGGGCATGGCCAGCACATGACACATCTGGCCCACGAGTTTGATACCCCTCTTCTAGAGCTTTTTTCATCCTTCAGGATAATTGGTCAAGGCTTCTTCATTTTGCTGGCTTTACCATCTAGCGGTGCTGATCCATTCTGGTCCTGGAGCTTTCCTAGATTTTAGTGATGGTTTCATTATTACTGCAAAAGTCCAAGATGCAAAAGTAGCTGATTAAGAGTGGGTGAGAATATCCTCCAGACTAAATCAGGTTGTGATTTCCTTCTCCCAATCTTCCCCAGGTTTGTTTGTTTTTTCCTAAATGTGATCAGTGATCAGGGGAAGGAAGTCAGAAGCAATTGGAAACAAGGAGCATATCCACAGCCACCAAGCACAATCATCACAGGCTGGGCAGATTTCAGTTGCTGTTGCATTATCATCACCACAATCACTTCTGAACCAGCACATATGGTACATTTGCAAGGTCTGTTTTGGAAGAAGATAGAAAACACTTTATAACACTTGGCTTTGGCAAGGGAGAAGAGGAAGCATGTGTCCTTCAATATAACTTCAAGCTAATATCAGGATCTATGGATGTGCCCTTAGTCAAGGAAGTGGAGGTTACAGGAACAGTGAGGAAGCGTGACTGGTGCATGCTGGAATTCTTGATTATAAAAGAATTTAAATCTTTAGTGTAGTTAGATTTGAAACATTTAAAAAGCAGATTTCAGAGCAATGAAAAATAGTCACTTCAAAATGAAATGAGATCAGCAGCAAATAAATTTAATAATAAATAAAAAAATAGGATTCCAGGACAGGAAATGCTAATGGAAAATGGAACTCAAGATTTGTGACAGTTTCTAACACCCATGCTACAAAAGCAAACTATTTGCAGCAGTGTGTTGGGACTTCAAACAGACAAATGTGATTTTATGTTGTATTGACAGACTTATAGTTTTCAGTCCCGGGGATTTGGTCAGATACCATCTCAAGTACTGTTTCCAGTTCTGGATGTCACACTTTAAGGATTCAGATAAACTGGAACAGGTTGAGAGAAGAATAATTAAGGGATCCAAAACAATCCTAGGAAAAGTGATTGAAGGAACTGGTTATGTTTAACTCTGAGAAAAATGAGGGAGGACATGATAGCATGCTTGAAATATCAAAAATGGTATCACATAGAAAGTTAGGACTTCACTCTTCTCCTTGCAGAATGGAGATCTGGGGGAAAATAGTTTGAAGCTGCAAGGCAAAATTTGTTTGAATGTTAGGGGGGAAATCCCAACAGAAAGATCAATTTGACAATGGAACAAATTACACACTGAAGTGATGGTCTTTCTTTGGCTATCTGTGTTTGAGCAGGGGTTAAATATCATCTTTCAGTGATATTTTAATCATTCCTGGATGGAGCAGGAAGTTGGAGATGACATAAATGACCCCTTCCAATCCTATGTCTGGGTGAAAGGGCCCATTGACCTTACTTATGTTTGAAGTTGGCTGAAAAGTACGCAGCAGAGAGAGGAAAGGGGCTTGCAAAAACCTCTTCCCCTGTTCATATTATACCTCTCTGATACAAAGTGGCTGAGACATTTATTGACTTCCATGGCAACAATGGATCTATCAGCGTGGCAAAGTAGGCGTTTGAGAGCTGTATTTGGCTGGTAGGCACCCAATAATCAATCCAAATAAAAATCATAAAGTACCCTTACAGTCAATTACGGTATGTGATGGTGATTATAGGAACTAGATATTCTCATACAACGCATATGGGCAAGCTGTAGATCGCATGTGGCTCTCAATTGCTCTCTTTGTGGTCTACCATCACTCCACTTACTTTTTCTCCAACATCCAGCAGTTCAGCCATTAGGTGGGCTGCCAGGAACAGATTGTTTCTGAATGCAATCAGAACAGGAAAATAGCAAGCTTAATAAAGACAGTGAAGCAGTTAAAGTCTCTGTTCCCATACCTCACTGCTCCTTACTGACAATGGTGTTTCTGTTGCTAACAGAAGTAGAACTGTGAATTTGATAAGGACTACTGAATAGAGACCTTAACCTCATGAGAAAGAGGAGAGGAAAAGAGAGAGAGAATGAGCCCAGAATATAGACGGATAAATAATTTTCATTCACTTGCCCAGCTCTTAAATATTTCCACTGGGCTAATGTGGTTACCAAGCTCCACCTCCATATACCATCAATATGGTAAAATGTTGGCTTCATATACCTAGTTAATATTTTTCAGCTGGCAAGAGAACTTACTGTATTTCATATATATTTGTCTATATACAAAAGTCTGCAGGAGAGACACAATTATTATATAATCTTTCATAAATAAAACTTTTAGATATGTATACATATATAATTTATTTTGTTATAAAATTACCAATTAGACAAATGATGCTTTAGTCTTCTCTAAGCATTCTTTTTTACCGTCTCAAAGAGGAAAACCATTTTGTTCACCATTGAATTCAGCAGTCCATAAACCTGAATGAAAGATCAAATTCAAATAAACTTTTGTTTATTTAGAAATAAATATTGAGTCTATTCTATGTGGACATACAATGAACCGAGCCAATATATTTTTACAAATTATTTTACTCTTCCAGAACAAACATTGCCAGGGAGGGTATTATGTAATAGTTTGTCCCACACATTTGGTAACCTACTTTGTTGCTCCATACCTGAATGGAGCACAGGTACAGTTCCTATCTGAAAATTATGGACACTGAAATCCAATAAATAATACATCTGAAGGGTGCCAAATTAGAGAAGACAGCTAGAGAACATATGCCTGAAAAGCATTATGTAGCTATAATAATCTGTTCCATATGCTTGATATAAAATGAGTGTGTAGTATATCTGTTCCTTATGCTATTAAGGGTATTGTGTAGTGGGAATCAATTGCTATTTCTACATACTTGCCCTGGAGTTGAGGCTTTGCAGCCTAGTTTGTATATTATCTTTGTTAGAAACTGAAGCCCAGACCACAACATAACTTCACACTGGCTAGGGATTTTGAGAGCACAAGTATAGCACATTTGAGAGTGCCTAACCAGGGAAAGTTGCTATATGCTGATACTAAACCCTTTTTGTCAAGGATTTTTTTCTTTTTAATACAACCATTTTGTTACTATATTACAAAAGTAACAAAAGTATATGTGTATATTTTAGTTGGGAATATTTAATAGTAAAATACTAGTTAACTGTAGGAAGCTTTGTTTTTTTGTGAAGATAGAAAAGGCGGAGATTGTATTTATTTAAAAGATGTATGGGGCCACCCATCTTAAGCAACTCTGACAGATTAAAACAACTATAGCCAGAAGGAGTGACTATATTACTCCCTATTTTGTAATATAGTGGGGCAATGTCTGTATTCAATGATTCATTCTCATTTCTGAGCAATGTTTGACCTCAGCAACCATTATAGCCTTTTAGATTAATCATCCAAGTTTGCATAGAGACAGTACTTAATAGTGGGTCTGTTTTACTTTTGTCTGGATTTTCAGAGAATGGCCCTGAGAAACTAGTATTCAACCCCTCGGTAATCATGTATATGGCTACTGTAGGATTCTCATCTTTCCGGTGCTATTTAATAACTATATGAAACATCCTGATATCTCTTCTGACATAACACACCACAAGGGAACAGCCAATTGAGCAAAGGGTTATAGTCGCTGGAATGTTCCCAGTGATATTTGCCCACCACGGAGGAGCTGTTATCTTTTGGTATCAAGTAAAGGTTTTTCTGCTCATTCAGGCTTTTTACTCTTGTAAATTTGGAGCTGCTATAAGTTTTGTTTGGTTTCCTGTGAGTTTTGTTTTGTGGATGAGTGTTTTCCTATTGTAAGGTGTATATACAAACTTACTTCAACATAGAGTTTTTCACGGTATTTTTCCTGCAAAATTGGATCAATTTGTTCTCGGCGTAATTGAAGTTCTGCTTCTGAAGATTCAATTGAAAAAGATATAATATCCTTTGTTTCCTTTGTGAAAGTCCTTACTTTCTTCTCTTCCTTTCCCTTGCCTTTTCGGCTATTTGTGCGTTCTTGCTAAAAAAGATGCAATTATACCAAATGGAGATCAGAACAATCTGATTTGCATAGCTTCAAATACCACAGTATATATCTGAAACCAACAGTACTTTCAGTAAATGGTTAACTAAGATGAAAAAAACTATAAAATTATTTTTATCTTTCATTTATCTCACAGATGTGAAATCTGAACTCTCAGAACCTTATATAATATCCCCAGAATGTCACCCACAAATTGCTATTACCCTGTTATTTTTAATGTGAGAAAAGGGAAACTGGAAGGATATATGGAAAGTAATCACACTAACTCTTTAATCTATTTAATATAATGTGTATTAAATTCAAATGACATCAAATAAAGTGTTTTTTTCTGCTTCCACCCACTTTTCAATTCAATTTTGCTTATTCTTTTTGCATTGAAGTTCTATGTTTACCACCCACAGGCCAAATGTAGTCTTCAGCCTGAAATAGATTGCATAATGCAGTTTTATCTGATTAAGCTTTATTTTCTATATTAATTTTGAAGGTTCCAATCATATATCTACCTCTTTGATTGCCTTTCCTTTTTCTTTTTCCTTCAAAGCAGTTTTCTTATCTTCTTTCTGAACTTTCCGATCTTCTTTGACAGCCTTTGCAACAGCTGATTTTACATCAGCTGGAAAATAAACAAAATAAATTTCTTCCATTTAGGATTACTGGCCTTTTTGGCAAGCGGTAAGCTGAAAACACTAGTAAAAGTTTAAACTTTAATTTAGGAAAGTAGAATGATATTGACTTTATACCTGAATCAAGCAGGGACTGTCTACCATTCTTAATGTTGCCTACCTGTACATTTTCTTAAGAGTCAGAGCTACTGAATTGATAGGCACACTTACCTACTTCTTCTGGAGCAGTTTCAACATAAGTGTCTTTCTCAGGCATACCAAGCAGAGACCTGAGCACTAACGAGCAGTTCACCATCCCATCAATTACTTCCCTCCACAACTGGAAACTAATATGGGAGAGAAATCTGATTTTATTTCTCTTTGAAAGGAGAGACAAAGGACACCAAGCCAAAATTCTGCAATTGCTTTTTTATGGCTTTCTCTAAATCAAAGGCAGACCCAAATTTTCAAGAGCTGTTGCTAATTTAAGTAAAACATTTTTGAGTTATTCTCCCAAGGCACTGTTTCCTAAATATGTGAGATCAGCAGCACAAGGTTTTTGTTTTCAGAATAAATGTAATTAAAAAGAGGTGCCAATTGCATCAGATATGATTATTCACCCTGATCCTTAAGTAATAATCCATATATATATAGAAAAGAGATTTGGGAACAGAACAAGTGTTTTATACACAAAACCTCCAGTGGGAGAATCTGATTGCCCAAACATCCTCTTTAAAAAATATCTATGCCAGTCATATTAGAATGGAAAGTGGCAACCATGGAGTATTAACTCATACGCAGATGTACAGGACAGCTTCTAGGAATGAGGAATAATTTGTACCTATTTCATCACTGGGGATAAGTGAATGATTTAAAAGCCCACTGCAAAGAAACAGCAGAATAATCTCACTAACAAAGGAAAGATGTAAGGCTAGAATAACAAACTGTGGAGACCCAGGAGACACTGTATAGCTGGATCCCTTGAGGGCCTTTCATTTAATTCATTCTTCACAAAATATTCAGATACTATATTTAACATATCTACTTCCATTTTGAGAACTGCTGCTCTTCAACAATCCACTAAGGAAAGAAAATGTTTGCAGGGGTGGGGATGAAACTCTTAATGAGATTTGCAAACCAAACTCTTGTTTTCTTCCGATTTAGCTGACCTTCTTTTTAGCTTTCCAAAAGCAATGGCTAAGCAAATATAAAGGATCAAATTCTGACAAAGCCTCATCATAATTTGCTTTTGTAAACATTTAAAAAGCAAAAAAGATTTTTTAAAGAAAGAGGTATTGCTATTATTATTTAAATTTCCAAACATTATATTTTACAAGGGCTTTGGAATCCTGAAAGAGGTTTAGAGTGAAAAACAAAGATTTGTCCAAAACTGTGAATAGGTTTATTTGTGAATCACCCATCAACATTTTTACTGAATTATTCAGCTCTGCAATTCCAACTACAAATTTATTTCCTAGATAAGTAAATATTTTACACAGAATAGGTTTATTGTTCCTGATGTCTCAAATAACAGATCCATAAATTGGAGTGGACATTGGTGAACAGGACTGTAGCTGTTAAGGCCATTGTATGGCTTTCAAAGACATTGGGAAATTGACACCGAGTGACATCATTTCAGAAACAAAATGAGAATTTTTGGTTTTTTTTAAAAGCATTTTGGAAGTTGGAGAGTTAAAATAAAGAATGCTATGCTAGTTGTGTATTTCTCTCTCTCTCTTTAAAAAAACATAGAAATTTGCATTGCTATTTGCTACAAAACATAAGCCACACAATCTTGGAAGCTTCAGAAGTTACCAAGAAGAAGTTGCTCTCTTCTGTCCTAAATGAAGCTTGCTAGCTAATCAATCAAGGATATTTCTTTAGAGAAGAAAATCTTTGGCATCCTTCAGTCTCGAAAGACTATGGTATCATGCTCTGGAAAGAGGTCCTAAAGCAGCATCTAGTGTGGCTAAAAAGGCCAATCGGAAGAGAAGAAGATAGAATCTTTGAATTGGTATGCAAATGGTAGAGTAAAAAAGAGAGAATTGGGTTTAGTCAGCCAGAAAACTGATTTGTGACTCCAAACTGAAATGCTATCTTTTCCACTAATCGACCTTACAAGGTTGATGTCAGGTCATAAAGGAAGATGGAACAGAACAATAAATGGATATTGTTCTGAGCTATCTGGAGGAAATGCCGCATAAAGAAAATAAATGAGATCTGTTAGCTACCCTGCATCTTTGCTCACCAACTGTACAATGGGTTTATTTTGAGATTTTCTGCTGCCAATATTACGTATGCAAAGCATTGGGTGGAACAGTCTACTCTATGCACCATACCATATCTGGTACAAGATATCTTCCTGAGGTGTCGGGGGAGTAATACAAAGTTCCAATGCTGCTTTATTGAGCTGAGCTAGGGCAACTTCCCGTTCTTCTTCTTCAGGGACTGTCAACAATGTCTAAAGAAATAGAAATCATTATCAAACTCTTTCTAAAATGCACACATAAACACAAGCAGAATTACAATTATTTACAGTCAGTCTGAGATCATAATGCCTGAAATTATAAAGTGGTAGCCCTGAGCAAAAGAGATGCACCAATTTTCCTTTATTTCGGTCAATAGTAATACTGGTGAAATAGGCACAGTTAGTGGGACTTGCAAGTGTCTCTTCCTACACTCATCAACAGGGAGTCTACTTGAATGAAAAAAGATGCCTATGGACAAGATTCAAATCTTGACATTTTCTAAATTAGGAAATATTGGATATTCTGGCACAAGGATGGGATTCTCTCTGAATATTCTCAGACTGCGGAATAAGAAACCTCATTCACATACCTGCCTAAAATCGGCAACAGAAAGGTTCCATTCCACACGAGGTACCTCCTCTACTTGGGCCACTTCTTCTATGTCAGTCTTACTTGGTTCATCTACCAGTTCTTCCATCCCAAGCCTCTTTGCTATGGAAGTAGGCGAGGAAAGACTCTTACTGATATCCTCAGGACTCTTCTGAGACTCTGCAGTACTCTTGGATGGAGAAGTCTCACTGACTGTGCTTTTTCTCTGTCCTTCTTCTACATACACTTCTGCAGGTTGAGGATTCATAACTCTGTTCCACAATTCATGAAGCCCCTTCACAACCTGGTGATTGTAATGCAGCTGTAAGGAGAGAGATGACAAATAAAGGGGCATATAAGGAATCAACCGGTTCTGACACATCCTCTCATCAAGGTTTCTATGATGGAGACCTTTCTGAATTTGAATGTATCTTGATATTTCAATCTATATATAAAACAAAAAGTGGCCCCATGTTTGCTTTGGGAACATGCTAATTTATTATTTTTAAAAATCAGATACATTGGCAACAGTTTATGATGTTAATTTCATGGAGCATCAGGTGTTAGCATGCTTTAGCCAACAGCTTTTTTGTCTCTTACTGGTTCATTTTCTTTAATTTAAACTGATTTAATAAAGAAAAGACCAAGAATAGGTGTCCATATCCACAAAGTACTACCGGTATAGCACAAATAGATGTGCTATAGTGGTCAATTCCTTTCATCTGTATGACTGAGAAGTAGTGGGACTTTAAGATCTGTGGTGGAACTTGTTGCATTTCTCTTTTTAGCACTCTGAATGCAGTTTCCTACTACACTGGAACTTACATACATACATACATACATACATACATACATACATACATACATACATACATACATACATACATACATACATCTGTTTAAAATAACTATGGTAGAATTCTAAAATAATCATTACTTCCTTTTTACCATCCACTATTTAGAAATATGTTTTATCATTACCCTTTCTTTTACCTTTCCCATCCAGAGTGAAAGATACTTTTTATGTACTTTGTAAGTCAGAAATGTTTTCTTGTTAATATGTAGGAAAATATTAATACTTTTCAGCATATAACTTGAGTCTGCAATTATAGGGACAGCAACTTTATGGCAGACATTGTGTTTCACATTTTATTTTACTATTATAAAGTTTCTTGGTATTGTCCAGTTCTAGACTAAGCAGTTCTAAACTAAGCACACATACACAGAAATGGGTCTTCAGAATTTACTTTATGCTGCAAATGTTTAAAAGGAGCAGCTGGCTGGACTAGCTTATGTGCAGTTGCACATGGGCTTCCACTGCCCAAATAACAGAACTAGAAGCCTCACAGGCAGTGATTCTAGGACAAACCTTTTGATAAGCTATGTTTAATTTTAAAACCTATTAAAGAAGAAATCCAGCAACTTTGCAATGTTTATTTCAAGTACTAACCTTGTACCTCTTCCCCCCCCCATCCCAGTACGGTATTATGGACTGATACAACTTAGCAATGAACTTTGATACTGTGTTGCTGGAAGCTCTTGGATCACAAAAATGGGATGAGGAGGACACACATACCCAATGGATTATCCATCCGTGGAATAAATCCCAGTGAAAATGAACAAGGCCCACTGAACTCTAATTTAAGGTGTTGGTGATGACTTATAAAGACCTACATGGCATAGGGCCAGCTACCTATGGAACCGGCTTTGTCCCATTACATCATCTGGTCAGGCTGGGACAGTATACGGTATTACCGACCCTGTCAGTTAAAGAACTCCAACTGGTGGGATCTAGGAAAACAGCATTATCTGCTGCTGCCCCTGCCTTATGGAATATCCTCCCCCGAAGGTGAGGTAGGTTCCCACTTTCCTGACTTCTGAAAAAGGGTTAAAATATGGGTTTGTGGCCTTGTGTGGCAAGCCCAAAGGAGCATAGACTCTCTTGGTTGATTAGTGCCATGACAGCCCTCCCTTTGTCAACCAATTTTTAACAGGATTAATTATTCTTGGCTTGCATATATATTTGCAAGTCTTGGTGTAATCGGGTCTTTTCCCGTGTAAGATTGAGCGTATCTTGGTGACGTTTCAACGAGGTCTCACTCGTCATCTTCAGGCTGGTGCTTTCGACTTGGTGCATACTATTTTAAATTCCAATGGTTTATTGTATTCCACCCAGAGTTCATCTTTGAAGGAGATAGGCAGTTTAGAAATGTGAAGTATAAATAAATAAACTCAGCAAGTCTGAACAGAGATGCCCAGCATTGTAAAACATGAGTCCCAAAGCAAAATACTTTTCAGATATGAAGGTGAAGAATACCTGTTGGTTCGAAACCCATTAAAATTCACAGTAAAATTAGCTAACCATTTTGTATCTGAATGTTAATATATCAAAGGAAAAAACATGCAATATATGCATAAATGACAGAAAAATTGAACAAAATAGGTACATTTGTGCCTTTTGATAACTAAACTAAAGATCGAGAAACAGATGAAAACAATTTTAAGGCATGAAAAGTTAGTGGTTAGGTATATAATCTGTTGTAAAGAAAAAAATATTGCCAACTGAAGGAAAATGGCTGTGTATAAGAATGTGGTTCTTCTAAAATTCTTTCCAGTGTCCACAGCAATTAATCCAGCTGAAATTGGGAAAGTGGAAGGGAGAAACCAGCAACATAATGGCTAAGTTGACACACAGTTTCTTCATATGCTTCAAAAACAGAATTGAATTATGTTTTGATCTTTCTTTCTACATCTAGAAATCCTGTCCCAAGGACCAGTTAGGCTGCTCCATGACCAAGGAAGTTGTTCCCAATCTGGCAGGACAACAAAAGATCTCACAAGTTTCCTGCTGATTGGGCATGCCTATTTCCTTTGTCCGTCCGACAAGGGGCACACAACTGAGCCCTTTGCAAGCCAGTCCCTGGGTCTATGTTAATAGAAGTTTAGTGTAAGTAGGGAAGATCTAATAAGACAGGAAAAGTTACAATTATCATTGTTTGGAAAAATTATTCTGATAAAAATGAATGTGTTACCTAGGAAGATTTTTTTTTTATTTCAAACAATACCTGTTTTGAAAAATGGCAATGGCAAAATGCATATCTAGATTTATATATCAAGATGAAAAATCAAGTATTAAATATAGAATTATTTAAGAAGCAGAAGAAATAATAGGTCTAGATTGCCTGATTTTAAATTTATTTTGCAGTCTCCTATTTGATTTGAATGAAAGAGTGGGTTTTGCTGAGAAATAAAACGCTAGAATTAGAAGAATATAATCTGAGGTTCGGTTGGCATGGGCTTTTGTGATATGATAAAGTTAATGTAGATTTCAAAAATCATTATAAGAGAAGTGCCATATTAAAGATGTGGAATAATATAAATATAAACCCGGATTGGGCCCAAAAATACTTTTACTGGTCTCAACACAGGAAGCATCTTATAGAAAAGAAACAGCAGACAAAGAGAAACCATTAACATACCAAGACTTACTAATACAGGAAGATGGACAGCTCAAGATGAAGTCAAGAAATTAACTGCAGAAGGATTTAATTTTCAGTGGTTTCATATGCACAGTAATGGGGATTGAATAATAATATAAGACAGAAATTGGAAATCAACAATGTACCTATGATAAATATCTCGTTGCAAAGAAGATGTACATTTTTGGGGCTCAAATCTGAAACTGAAATTTGCTGATGACACTAAGCTGGCAGGAATAGGCAACACCCCAGAAAACTGGCTGGTATGTTTAAAAAGAGGCCCTGGGCAGCCAACAAGAGAAGCCATAGCTGCACCAGCATGAAAAAAGGCAGCACAAAATAAGGCCCATGGCAGGAAGCAGGGGTATGTGGGCAGCCAAAAAGGCAGAGAAAGGCAGGAGATAGACAGGTGGAGGGAATTCAAGAAGAGGTAGAGGAGGCGATCTTACCAAGGCTTGGGACTGGGATGGATGGACGGCTTGGGGAGGAGTGGATCTTTCCCTAAGAAGGTGAGGTGGAATTTAGTTAATAATGGCACGGGAGATTGCTGGGATTGTGGTGCTAAGCAATGTGGTTATGTGACATCATCATATATAGGACTGCATCGCTTAGCAACAGAAATTCCAGTCCAATTACCATTGTAAATGAAGGACTACATGTATAATATATAGATGGGTGAGAATATGGGTAAAGAAACTGACATTCAGATTGTGTTATAATTTAAGAGCTAAATTTTAAGAGATTTTCTTTGACATCAAAGAAATTATCAGATGTACAAAATACCGTACTTCTAAATATTAGAAATGCAAAAATCATGAAGGGACTTTATACTATGCAAGTAGAGTTGTGAAAAAGAGAAAGAGAGGGAGGGAGGGAGGGACGGAGGGAGGGAGGAAGGAAGGAAGGAAGG
>JANHFT010007101.1:0-38556 GCA_032467955.1 Pseudoxenodon macrops | reverse complement strand
GGGTTTGGTGGGGTAATTTTCCCGATTTTTCCCCTTTTCTTCAAATGCCATAACATTGTAAGATGCCATAACATTGTATTAATTTGTTTGATATTATAAAAAACTATTTGGCCAAGTTACCCATTCCACCCAAAGGTAAAAGACACAGGAGTCTTTATTTTGAACATTCTTTACAACTCTACCGCATGAGAAGTATCGATCCAACGAGCTGGTTGTCCACAGAACGTCAGAGAGGGACCAAGTATTGGTTCTGAAAATATATCTGGATACTCATCCAATAGGTCTCTGTGAAGCAAAGCAAAAGTCAGAAGTATTTGAAAACAGATTCAGGCTTCAGGTTTTGTTTATTGGTAACATCGGAACAGCTAATGACTTATAGACTTGCCGAATCAGAGTTCATTTGAGGGAAGAATCCAAGCCAGCTTCTAATGGAAGTGCAATATTGTAAGATTAAACTAAATATAGAAATACATACCATATTACATCAATAAAGGTAAAGAACAACTCACTTGACATGCAAGTAGAAACTGCCATCTGCTTATTTCACCACTTTTGTTAAAAAGTGTCAAAGATGACCTCCGGGCTCTACTATCCCACTCCCTCAACCCTCTCTCTGCATATTAAAATGATATGAAGAAAAATCAGCAGGAACCTTTTTTTTTACAGCAAATTTTCAATTGGATGGTTTTTTAAAAATATTCAAACATACTAACTAGCTAGTAAGAAAATTAAGTCTATAGTCTGACATTTGCAATATAAATTTCTAAATAGACTGGTAAAGCACTTGAGGTAAATTCTTCAGACCACTATGCAATTGATAGTGAACATCTGCACACTCTACAAAAGCCAAGGTATAACTCTATACTGCTTTTGTTTAAGGCTGGTACAATACAGATTTTTATATGATAGAATCTAAGGACTGTCATTCCATATATCTAGGCACAGTACTGTACATGTGCCTTCCCGGACAATGTAGGTGCATGTATGAAATATGTGTCCCTTGTCCCACAGTCCATGACCACATTGTATAAACCAGTGATGTATTTTGACCACCAATGATTCTTCCTAAAAGGCTGTTTAATATATGCAAAATAATATTGCTATTGAATTTATTGTGCTAGAGATTCAACTGAGGCATTTAAACTTGCCAACCCATATCCAGGTATATTTTCAGTTCAATCTGGCTTCTGCTACAGCCACATGAAAACAGATACAGCTATTTTAATGACACAAACAAATAGAATATTCATGCAAAAGCACTTTTAACAACTCTTCCAAATGAAATCCGATCCACTGCAAAAGCCTTAAAGATGCACTCATGAAATATTGCAACATACGAGATTGTTTCTTCAGATTCTTTATTGTCATCATCATAAGAAGCTGAAAAACTGTCTGCTGACACATTGGTGAAAGGTTGGTTTCTGCCTATGACTTCCAGCCCATCCAGATCCTTCCTCAAGAAAGGAGAATAAGAAAAAGCACTGTGTTTTCATTTGCTTTTCTTCTATCGTTCAAAAAAAAAGCATCAGAATACTTAAATGAAATGTGTAATATAATCTTACAGGAATTGTTATATCACAATTTTCTAATATATAAATGGCTTTATGTGTTGAAAATATCATACCGGGCTATAAAAATCCAGCGTTTCTAAAACTTCCTTTAACTCATTTCTCCGATGCTGCAGGAAGAGACTTTTTTCCCAGGCATAATGAAAAGGGAGGTATTTTGGTGGACTCGTACCTGTAGGAATATCTGACAATTACCTAGGCATGTAGACACCAATACATTTAATAGCTTTATCAATGCATGTAATAACTTTACTAAGTTGATGCATAGCTACTCCCAAAATCCACTATGATTGCTCCAGCTTCTCCATAGCTGTATATTGCCATCAGGATATGACTTCAGTTCTTCTTTTTCTCTAATTGCATAATCCTGTATAAACATCCAGTGCTTATAATGCCTCACCCATTTCTCTCCAGATGCTACATGGTTTCCCAACATGAGTGACTTCTTCTGGAAATCCTAGATCTGTCTGACCCAATGTCGTGGTTAGACCCTTGGTTTCATCCCCAACATGCACAGGCTGATTCCAGAACTCATTCCCTGAATAGCCCTATTAATAATGAAGAAAACCAAAGCCATACAGATATAAGCTTAGTTTTGAGAGACAAAGAATATAAAATAACATTTGGCAGGGAGACCAATGAGAAAACAACAACAGGAAAAGAGTGAGATTTTCCCTTTCCAGTCATGTCGGACTCTAGGGAATGGTGCAAGGATGAGAAAATTATTCTAATTGTTATATAACGGCTCACCAAAAGATGACAAAAATTATATCCAAATTTGTTCCTACTCTCTGTAATTACTACTGTCTTCCCTATCCTGTTTTGATAACTTATATATTTATTGCCCTACACATCTATTGAAAAAGGGAAAAAATCATGCTGTCTTCCACTGGAAAACTCTGGAAATATGAAGAGCTAAGCAAGTGGATAGATTTAAAGAGTCTAAAACAATATAAACAGAACAGAACCTTGAGTTACAGAAATGCAAATTCCAACTGAAAGTGTTTTTTTTTTAATTCTCACAGTAGAACATTTTGATAGCACGAAAGTTACTTATCAGATGTGTTCAAATGGAGGCTAGACATACCTCAGTGTGAAATGTTTTAAATTGTGTTTCTGCCATGAGCAGAAAGCTAAATTCAACAGCATTAATGGCTCTTCCAATTATGTTATATTATTTGCCTACAACCAACAAATATTTTACACTGAGCATCTACAACCACATTTCTACCGTACTTTGACTTCAGTGTTACAGTTTGTGATCATTTATAGGTAGAGAATTCTTGATGGTCTCCAGGTTTGGTTCTTAACATCATCAGTGCACTCCACAATCCAACCCTGAACCACATATATTCTTTTCCATTGGAATATATAGGTTTGCTTTAAAGCTATGCTCACTCCCTTCCAGGACAATTGACCAATGGCTAGATGTTTCCTATAGTACATATTTTTCTGGACACTATGGATGTATATACGCAATCTTAATTATTTAGAAAAGTAAATAATCAACAGCTTCTTCAGGCAGAATGGGCTTCCACAATCAAAAATTAACATTTTTTTTAGTGGCTGAAATCCCAAAAGATCATCACATCTCCTGAGAATCTAACAATCATGTACTTTCTAATCTAAAATCTTATGAGATCTCATGCAAGGACATCAAAATATTGCAGGCTTTTTCCAATATGAAATGACTAAGTGTGAACTTCTGACCTAAATAAAATCAGAATTATTGGCAGAATTATCACCTTTCCAGTATACATAGCTGGAATAGTACGATCAATTAAAGTTCGCTGTTCCTGGATTCTCCTGTAATGTTCTGAAAAGTTCATCAGCAACTGACTTTCTGGTTTCTGAAGACATTCTGAGAACAAAAACAAGAAATGAAACAATATCACAACAACGTGCGTTCAAAATATCACAATTACCAGGGAATCAACCTCACATAGATCTTTTTACCCTTAAAGATTATCTGTTTTATTTTCAAAATTGTCCAGAACTTCCCTCCAGAGATCATTGCTAACACTAAAATGTATCTGCCACAGGCACAGTAGTAGATCTGCTCAAGTTTTATATACCACACAGCCTTTTTTGTTGCTTCCTCCTGAGTGCCATGTTGCGCTGCCAGTTCTGAAGGGCCCGGTGTTGAGTCGGCAAGCCCTGGGCTACTTTTTTTTCTTCCTCAGGTTTCTTTCTGTAAGTTCCAAAAACTGAGATTGCACAAGAAAGCTGTGATTCCTCAGGAATCATTCGCATTATCTGAAAGGAGGAAATGACAAATTCAGAAAGGCAGGACAATGTCCGGATAGATAGCCTACCTAATTATGTTATCTTTTTATGCTGTCTGCATGATCCATGGCACTGCTCTTGAAGGAGGGCTCTTGAATTGCTGTTGAGTTTCCCCTCAAACATATTGATGAGCTTGGGTGATGATGTTCTTTCAATGGCTTCATTCGATACTAAATCAATTAGCCAACATATGGATAAACATGGTGGCTACTAAGCTAACATTGTTCTTTCAAAAATGGGCTGCTTTGGCACAGGAAGGAAGAACAGTAGAAAAATAATATAAAAATAAAGCAGTAGCTGAAAATGCAAGGCTGAGATAATGAAAAAATAAAATGAGCCCTCATTCAGTATAAATTTGATACATTATGAAAAACACACCAAAGGACCACTGCAGGCCTACATCCTTCAAAACAAGAAGGGTGGCATTTAATAAACAACAAACAATTATAAAATCCTATGGAAAAGTTGGTTTGGATTAATATATTCACAATACTTTTGCATTTTTGTAATGCTGCAGCTGAATTATGAGACCTTGTTAAATAATCACATATCAATGGAAACATTTAGCTAATTTGCAAATAACAATGATGCAAACCTGAGCATGACCTTTTTTTATGGCTTCTTTCTTGAATTCCTGGAGAGTTCCTAAAATGCTATATGGGGTGATATATCCAAAGGTATCCACTATTGGTCCTTCTATACCTATAATAATATTGATACTTAATATATTAGAAATGTTAAATAAATCATGCAGCATACACATTCTAAGACAGTACTTGCAAATTCTTCTATTTCTGACTTACAATTGGAAATCCACCATTCAGAATGTAGCCAAAAATGGCATGCACTTGGAATTTAAAGATTCTGAAACCCGAGAATTGGTTCTAAGCCATTCAAAGTCCCTCCATATAAACAAGAAAAGGAAAGCATGCAAAGGCTGACAACCCTTTTGCAGTAGTATTTGTTTGCATGTGCATACTAGGAAGTACAGGGCTTTGCTCTGGGACCCATGACCATGGGAAGGGGGAGGCTTAGAATGTAGTACAGGTAATCCTTGAGTCACAACTACCTACAACCAGAATTGCTGTTGCTAAGTAAGACAAGGTCGGCAGTTCGAATCCCTAGCACCGAATAACAGAGTGAGCTCCCGTTACTTGCCCCAGCTTCTGCCAACCTATCAGTTCAAAAGCATGTAAAAATGCAAGTAGAAAAATAGGGACCACCTTGGTGGGAAGGCAAGAGAGTTCCGTGTGCCTTCAGCGTTTAGTCATGCCGGCCACATGACCACAGAATTGTCATTAGACAGCGCTGGCTCTTTGGCTTAGAAACGGAGATGAGCACTGCCCCCTAGAGTCGGGAACAACTAACATGTATGTGCGAGGGGAACCTTTACCTTTTTTGCCACAATAGTTAAGCAAATCAGAGCAATTGTTAGTGAACCACACAGTTGTTAAGCAAATCTGGCTTCCTCTATTAACTTTGGTTGTCAGAAGCAGGCTGAGAAGGTCACAAATGGCAATCACATGGCCTCAGGATGCTGCAACCCTCGTAAATACATGCTGGTTGCCAAGTACTCAAATTTTTCACAGGGAATAATCAGACAATGTCTCCATGAATTGCCTATGTTGTTTGTACATGTAGATCTGAGAATTTCTAATCAAGTGAAAGGTTATGTGCTGTGTGTTTCTACTTTGATTCATTTGTGAATTTTTATAGTGAAGTACGGATGCAAAGCTCAAAGTAGGGTGTGTTTCATTTCAAGTCACAAATGGAGCAGTTGATATTATTCCAAACTGTTGCCCAATTGCCTTTCCTTATAGGGATACATTGCAGCTTTTTTTCTTGTTTTCCCCCCCATGTACCGTGTTTCCCCGAAACCTTTTGCACCAAAAGACACATTAGGGTTTCTTTTCTGGTGAGGTCTTATTTTGTGGGGAATAAGGTACTTAAATGCACCCATCTGGCTGACAATCTTAACTGGGGCTTATTTTGGGGGTAGGGCTTATATTAAGAGCATCCTGAAAAATCATGCTAGGACTTATTTTCCAGTTGGGTCTTATTTTCGGGGAAACAGGGTAGTCTCCAGTCAAATCTGACCAATTTTCAAATCTATTCTTTCTTTAGTTGGCTTTTTCCAGCATACCAAATTTGATTCCACTATAGTCTCTATTCATATATTTGTGCTTCTGGCAGACAGTTCTGAGCTCCTTTACCTAGACCTTTTTTATCATTTCATTGGGTTGGAGGAAATAAAAATATTGCTTGATTACTCCAATACTTTCTTCAATTGCAATAACCTAGTTATTTACCCATAACTTGAAATCATGGATTTCCTTTGTAATAACTAATTGTCCTAAAATGGAATGTGTCATGACATAAATCCATGAAATCCCTTAACATCTATCTCATATATTTGTCTCCTCAAAAAAAACTCCATGCAAATTTGGACATATTGTAGATAGATGTGAATGAAAACATATATTAGGAAAGCTTTCCATATAAGATACAATATGTACAAAATGTATACATCAAGATATGTATGTTTTTCTTGTAACTGGGTTGGGGGTTTTTTTTGCAACTTTTTAAAAGAATTACAAAATGATGAAATAAAACAACAAACGAATATAGTGATTCAAAATAAATATAGATTGATCTGTACATCTCTATCTTCATTCTCTCGAGAATTAATTAAAACCCAAATAATCCTGAATTTAAAAATCTGTTCAGGAATTTCTGATATTTAGCATCTTTCCCAAATTACATATAACTATGATATATTTTTTTCTGTTCTGTCTCTATAATGTTATCTTCATCATATCATCCCCAGTGAGACAGCGTAAGTCAGGTGTATCAAACTGGTAGCCCATGGGCTGCCACATGTGTCACATGCAGGCCACAGCCACTCCAGCTCCGCAAAGGGGGAAAACGTCACAAAATGTCACATGACGGCAACGTGACGTGGCAAGTTTGACACCTGTGGCATAAGTCATGACTAACTGTACTGTTATTAAAGTAATATTTTTCTCATGTGCAAGGTTTTCTCTCAGTGTCCATGCTTTTAAGCTCTGTCACCCATTATCTGAAGTCAGATGGCTACAATGAAAAGAAGCAGTCAAGGCACAATAGGGAGTGCAATAGGGAAGCCAAATTTCATGCCAATTTTGTTTTCTGCTTATCGAAAGATGGATAAATGGCTCTTTTAGCACTAAATTATTTCACATTTTAACATCAGGACCGCAATATGAAAAAATGGAGACAACTGTACCAGGATAATTCAGTGTTTTCTTTGATTCATCTGGGAGAGTTGGATAAGCAACCAGCAAATTAGCTTGTTTCCCAATTTCTTGTGGCCTAGGTTTGCGTATAAGGTACTTCTTGATAACAACAGGTTTCTCTTTCTCTTCATGAGGGGGTTTTTCAGCCCGAAGCTACATAACAAACACATATTCAATTAAACAATATTTACAATAGTTCTACTGTTACAATTCTCATTATACTGCCAATAATAGGAGCTACCAAATTTATCCAAAAGATGGAATGAAGCCTGATGTGCACTTCTGTCCCTTTTCATGAACAAGATGATAGAATCTTTTTTCTTCATGTCACAATCTAGGTATCCACATTCTTTCCAGGGTTCCCTTATCTCTCTTATAACATTTCTGACTGACAACATGTCACAGGCACCCCTTCCTTTTCCTGGCATGAATACATTAAATTGCATACATAGTACCACTATTTTCATTTAAGCTTTTAATATAAATTGGAATAACAGTATTTATTTTACATAAAATGTACATAAATAAGTATTTCCCAGGATATCACCCATTGGTAAGTACCGTACTTACCTCACAATGAAGGTACTATTTTTCTCAAATGAATTAAAAAAAATCTGAAATATAACAATGTGACATACAGAAAGTCCATTTCCATATCAGTCACCTACAGCATCTTCTAATGTCATATTATCATTACTGAAATTGTTTTTTTTTAAAAATCCTGTCCCCTTTACTGTTCCATTGGCACAATGATGATTGCATTACTCTAAAAGAGCCTACAATCGTTTTCCTACTTGCACCTAGCCATAAACATGCCCTAGCAACATACTTTTTCTGACATGTTTCCATTTACAGTGCCTTCATTTTTTTCTCCAGTCAAGGGAGAGATGGCTCTAGTATAGCTCATACTAGGTCATATATTGGAAGATCTTGGATTCTTGTGCGCTTTGGTCCCACTTTGCCTGTAGTGCAAAGCATGACTGGAGGCAGAGCTATAGGAAGAGTTGACCACAAAGTTAAATTGTTAACCAAACTGAAGTGAGAAACCATGATCCACAATGATTATTTTACACATTCAAGTGATGGAAGGTTCCCAACCCCCCAAAGAGATGAGAGCAAAGCAATTGGCAGTGTTGATCTTCAGTGTTTAGTGACCATAGTCTAGCAGCAATTTCCTAACATTTCACTAGTAAATGTGGCTGACATCTTCAGAGGCAAAGGATCTGCTATAGAGGACAACCAAACTGTCTGAAGATGCCAGCCACAGATGCTAGCAAAACATAAGGAAATCTTCTGTCTAGACCAGGGGTCTGCAACCTTAAATAGTCAAAGAACCATTTGGACCCATTTCCCCAAAAAAACACCAGGAGCCACAAATCCTGGGTAGGCATGGCCAACTCGACGTCACTCACTTCCACCAGTCACATGACACCCCCCCTAGCCACACCTACCCATTAGGGCAGAGAACCAGTTGTTAAAAAACACCTGGAACCAAAAAACCTCTTTGACATCTCTCCCTCCCTCCCTCCCTCTCTCTCCCTCTCTCCCACTCTCTCTGTATCTCTCTGTCTCTGCCCTGGACTCCATCCCCGGCCGTTGGCCTTACCTTCTCAGGCCAGGTGAGGAGTGACGGGGAGGGGAGGGTGAGGGGCGAGGCCAGCCAGTGGTGAGATCACCCAACAGGGAGCTACAGAAGAGGGTTCAAAGAACTGCATGCGGCTCTGGAGCCACAGGTTACTGACACCTGGTCTAGACGATGGTTACCAAACACCGAAGCTCAACACTGTCCACAGATAAAGGCCATGAATGCTACACCAGCAAAAGAAATTACCTGAATTAGGGAAAACATTTGATACTCACCTTTGCCAAATCTTCTGGCTTTATTGCAAGAGCCTGGATTTCATCTCCTTGCAGTACACAGCTCACAGGTTCTGGCTCTTCTTGGAGTGGTGAAGAAGGCTGCTCAAATGGTTTGACTCTTTTTTTTTCTGAAAAAAAGGACTAATTTTCTCTATGGCATATGTAGATGTGTGTGTGTTTGTGTGTGTGTACTGTACACTCATTAAAGAGAGAGAAATGAGAGAAAGGGAGGGATGGAGGGACGGGGGAGGAGAGAGAGAGAGAGAGAGAATATACACCCATATTGTCTATATGCAATTAAAAATAATTCAGGAAGCATTCCTCTTTTTTGGTAGGTAGTTAGGGTCATAACTGCAAGTAGGCATGATCATCCTTAGAATTTTTATTATTCTATTATGTAAAAGTGTATTACAAATTCCTCACATCTTAGCATTTTCTCAAACATATAGTAATTCCAATATATATGGTGGTTGAACAAATACTTTTTCACATTTAATTAATTGTAATATGCATACAATTAATTCAATATTATGCTACTTATTAAAAATTCAGTTAGAAATTGTAACTTTGGAGAAATCCTGAGGGCCATAGCCAAGAGTTTGGGTAAAAATCATACCTCTGTTCTAAATCAAGGATGTCATGCTTTTGGGTCCAAAGAGAAACTTGCAAAGCTAAATGGTAGTTAATCAGAGATCACACATGCATAATATAGTCACAAACATCCTCTTCCTGAATTGAAGACAGCAAACTACACAGAAGGGGATATAGAAAACAGTTGTTTTCCAAATGACCTAAACTTGCACTATGATAACTGAAGCAGGTCTCTAATACCCCATCACCGGCCCTGATCTTGAATGAGATGTGTTTCTGCTTCCTTGTAAGAATATTTCCTCTATTCTCTGTTATTCTTTTCTATTCTATGGTACGTCTTGGTATGAAAAATCTGAAGCAACAATACCTCTAAAATATCAGATTAGAATTGAACATTAAAATAGCATACATTTGAAATTCAGTTAAATGGTGCAATGCAAATTGTTAGCTTTTACAAAAATAGAAAAAGCCTATGGTGGGGGTGGTCTTAACCATTTTCTAAAAGAAGAGTGTTGATGGGCTCAAGAACATTTCCTTTGGCAGCACGTTCCAATATATTAGTCATGATCTCTGTTATAATGTACCGTATATGGTGAAATTCATAGCACATTTCATGTATTGTGCTGCATTCTGGTGCTTTCCTGAAGGGAACCTTATTTTTATATAAAAAAATAATACAAGTCTTTCTACACACTGATCAAACAGAAATTGAATATTGTCTTTACCTTTTGTTTTTCATTATTAAAATATCTGTTCATTTGCCTCCCCCTTACCTTTTGTTAAAGCACACTTGCTGAATATACATTATCCCATTTATTAAGTTAATTTAGATGAAGCTCCACTTCATTATACAGTACAAGTCCAGGATTCAGCTATTCCACAAACTTATCTTACATCTATTTTGAGAATCTATTACTTCTGTATCAGGCCACATTTCATATTATTGGTCTGAGATGCTTACAGATCTTATACCCCAAAACAATAGAAAATATCCTACCAGATACCTACAACATTTCTCATGCTCTTATCACTGAAAATATGGATCCTGCCATACAAATTAAATGATGCAGATTAATAACAAACACATTTGCAAGATCGTTATTCATAAGCTATTTTTGCTTAACTGTTTCTCTATGACTAAAGAAAGAAAAAAAGAACTTTTAGGGTTCAAACCATGTTTTTAGCACTGGCTACATATTACAAGTGGCTGCAAGAAGTGACCACAGAAACTGAAATACATAGCCTGATTTTTCTGAACTTCAGTTCATTTGTTGTTTTTATAATGTAGACAATATGTTCTGTTCCTTTATTCACTCATTAACCACATTTTAAAGTTATTAAAGACCACAATCATATTCTTTTACATTAAACACTGTTTGTCTTGACACTGTTTGTCTTGGAATCTATTGCTACTGCATTGCCCATTCACTGTGTCTTCTCCCTTCACTTTGCACCCACATACGTCTGCATTAAAGCATCCAGACTAGGATGCCCAATGCCCCTCTTGTTGCTTCTATCTGTTTTTCTAGGAGTTCGGTGTGTAATCAAAACCATTTCTTATACTTTCTTTAGCCCATCTCTAACTATCAAGTTGAGTAAGCATTCAACCTTATAAAATGATTTAAATAGTTTTAAATGTTTTCAATCCAATGAATTTGAGAAACTGAAGTACACTGTAAGAGAGTAAAGTATATAGGAGGTCACGCAGAGTTCATTAATCACCTTCAAAAAAAACTGCTGCAGCCATTCCCATGGAATTAAAGAGAAAAGATCTAGTTCTGCATGGTAAACATTTTAATTAAAGCTGTTGTTAATAATCCTTTATCTCTGAGGGTATCAGGACAATTACAAGTAACACACAAAGCATTATCCCTGTTTTCTCCACCACTACTGCTCTTCACTGTAACAATACTAAGCTATACCGAAAGTGATCCGACAGGCTGAGTTTTACATGAAATTTATTAAACAGAGAAATGCATTTCCAGATGTTTATTTCTAATGCCATGTCTTTTACAAACATTATGGAATCCTCCACGCGTACATAGGATGCATTGTACCTGCTGCAAAAACTGCAGAGTTTTTAGAATGCCTCCCCTTCCCCGCTACGAAGCCCCGCGGGCTCCCTTTACCAGCCTACCGGGGGGCGTTTTACTGTTGCGCGATTCCTTCTTTGCCAACTTGTTCATCGTGATGGTCGCCAAGCTCCGGAAAGACCCCAATTTATCCCAGGCTTGCTGCCGTGGTTCCAGAAGCCTAGAGCACGCGCAAGCCGCCGCGTTCTCGTTTCCATGGCAATCGATTTCCTCAAGTTTCCTTGGGCTCCCGGTGCCAAGGCAAGCAGGGAAAGTGGCGGGCACGCGGGAAGGGAAGCGCCTTCGGAGGAATCCGGCTCGGGTGGGCCGAGGCCCCCGCAATTGTGCACGCGCTTCATTGCGCAAAGCTGCTGTGTCCAGTCGGCCCGTGAGCTTCTAGAGGAGTTGTTTTTTTCCATTAGAGATGCAAACGAAACCCTTTGAACTTCTTTCGCCTGGCTCCGCAGCAGGGAGTAGTGTCTTCAAATACTATTTGCTCCGCTTATACTTTTTTTTTTTCCTGAATAAAGTGGCCCAAGATTATTATTATTTTTTTCCTTGCTGACTTTCTTTCCTGTATACGGGTATATGTATATCCCGCGTGTGTTTTTGCTCACAGGAAAACCAAGCTTTATAGGAAAGGCTGTTTCCTCAATAGCGCCGTATAGGTAGATTCTCACAACTTGCAGCATTTTCCAGGTCTAGTACTCATTTCCTACGGACTATAGTATAAATGAGTTTTGATGCCCTTTTATTGGTTTTTTTTCTGCCGTGGGACTTAGTTGTTGCTTTGTGTCATTTGTGTTTTTGTAATCCACCCAATCGAGCTCTCTATTAGTATTGTTGCTGAAATGGTAAAGAATAGGGTCTGCCAATGTTGCCTGTAATTTTAGGCTAATTATTAACTTTTTACTAAAAGCAATATTAGCATAGCTATCTAGACTTATTTTCTGACTTCAGGAAAATATGTTTTTCTCCTTAGTCATTTCTTTTGGTATGAGAGAACTTGCCTTTTCAACAACTAAACAATATTCTGAAAGTCATTGCAAGTTTTAAGGCATATACAAACTCAGCTGGAAAAGGGAGCAATGTAGTCCATAAATTTTCTGCTTGTGAAATCTTATTTAGAATCAATATTTTCTATTATATCATTCTCGCATGTAATCAGTGCCTTTTATTGTTTGATCATTTCTTTCTGAGGTATCACATATACTGAACGTATGCATCATTTCTGTACCGTATAAAAAGACTTAAACGTCTTTCATAAATGCTATCTGCTTTGTCTGAATTACTGGGGATTCATATTTTTGAGTGAATGAACAAACCCCTTTGGAAAGGTAAAAGTCTTTCTCAGCTTCTCTCCAAATTTGGGGTACTTGAGTTTCTAAGCAACACTAGTTCCTACTGAACATTTCAGACTGTTATGGGCATGCTACCTTTTTCTGCAGTTGCTGGCACAGCCCTCTATGAGAATGGAAGAAACATTAACCATCTGGCTTACTCAGAGGCATCTGAGTATACATACAATGCCCAGGTGGTCCTTTCCAAACCCTGGCTGAGTCTTAACAGTACTCCTTATGTGCGTAGGCTTAGCACTTTTTTGAAAAAGCACCAGATCTCTTATTTTTTCAAAAAGGATAGATGCTGTCAAGAGCGCAATCAGAATATTGCAAGGTTGATTACATTAGGAAGGAGTGTTGTGTGTTGCTAGTACTATTGTCATAGTGTGCAGTACAGGTTTTCCTCCGCCACAAGGACAAGAAATTTTGTCTCATCCAGCTGTAGTTTCTACAGTGGTTTGTGCAATACACCATAGTTATTTATGTACCCTTGGCATCAGGTGCCATTTTGCCCTTGGTGCCATGGTAATGACTTGTTACAGGTACCTTCAGGAGAGTAACAATTGTTCAATTCCAAGAAGCGTAATCCAGGACGCATATTTTCTATGGCTATTGTCTGGCTATTTTTAGATGTGGATGGCCAGAAGTTCATAACTGGACTGGACTGGTCTGCTTGTTCACATGGTGTTGGCATTTCCTGCAGTAGTTTTTATGGTGCCTGGCTGAGGACGGAACGTGTTTGTTATCAATCATGTCCTCCCATTCTCTCCTATGTCTTCTTGTCAGCCAAGCTAATTTGGAATATAGATATGAGGACTGGTTTCTCTTCAGATAATATTATTTTTACCCTTTTGTTAAAAAGAAAAAAAGCCCATCTGATATGTAACAGATCCAAAGTAGAGATTGCACCAAATAGAAATATTGGGAACAATTCTTCCTACTTCACCCTACCCTCTTAGTTCCTACCACTTGGTCAGTTTGAATGCCTATTAGTACAGTATTTCATTTCATAAATCATGTTAAAGCATGTACAAAACAACACACTGTAATAAAAATATAATTATTATCTAGATTGATGGACATCAGGCCCTCATTATGTTCCATTAAGGCTTCAATAACTTTTACTCCAAGACCAATCAGACTACGCAGCAAGTTTCTGGATAGTTCCGAAAGACTACGTGAGCACTATACAAGCAATCCTAGTTATTTGTGGGTTTGGTATTTGTGAATTTGCTTATTTGCAAAAATCTTTTCATTATCCCCAAATCAGTTCTCGTGGCATTGTTGCACTTACTAACAGACATGCAGAATAGCAAAACATTGAAATCGCCTAACGCACACATTTGCAGCTGAGATTTCAGCATTCATTAATTCAGTATTGTATTTGTGGCATTTTCACAGAATGTAGCTATTCTGAATAATGAGAATTGCCTGTATAAACATTGCATCACATATGGAAGAGACATATTTATTATGTCCAGTTTCTATTGAGAATGCACCACAAATACACTGTTTACATTGAAGTCCTGCAATACACAACTGCATCCCTTCAGTTCCATTCAACATAGGCAACTAAGGTGTTTAAATCAGACATTTCTCAAACTATACCCAATAAAGTCAGACAAAAAATAATCTAAGTTCCCATGAATAATTTGTTATATTAGAAAATAAACCCGGAGGAGATAACAACAGAATGTGATTTCTCCTTTATTTTTGCAGCTAACTAGTGAAAAGTATCACGAATGAGCTACAGACATGCCTGGACAATATTATTATTATAATTATAATATGCACCTTTTTATCTATAACTCCTGCCTCCTATTCTTCCCACAACAAAAACCCTGTAAGGTGGGTTGGGCTGAGAGAGAATGACTGGCTCAAATGATCCAGCCAATTTTCATGCCTAAGGCAGGCCTAACAAAATCAGAGTTTCCTGCTTTCTAGGACAGTGCTTTAACCACTACACCAAACTGACTCTTAAAGATTTCCCTTATATTTATTTTATTTATATATTACGAATTTTATATGCCACCCAACTCACTAAGAGTCAACACTAGGTGTCTCACAACAAGTAAAAGGAACAAAACAAAACATTAAAACAGTACAGTAATAAATATTAGCAAAATGTGAAAAATGGCGAGGAAGGAAGCAAAGGACACATAGGGTGGAGGCAGAAACTTATTTTTAGTCCATTAGCCACCCCCATTATGACCCACTCCCATTAGGTCCCCAGGACTTTTGGCAGAGCCAGGATTTCAGGCTCTTTTGGAAGGCCAAGAGAATAAGTGGGGATCCATTCTCACCTCAAGGGGCACAATGATCCCAAGGGCTGGAGCCATAGCAAAAAAGGCTCTTCTCCTGGGTCTCACCAGCATATTTACATATCTCCCTTTTGGAGAGTTTGAAGGGCAGGTTTACAAATTGATGAGAACAGTGCTGCAGTGATACAGTCATCAAAATAAATTCATGCAGAAAATCACATGCCAGCTTTGCTCCTTTGTTTGGCAAAGGTAAGCGGGACCATATTCATTTTCTAATGAGGTATATACTCTAATCTGTGAGCAACACCCCACTCCATTTTATTTTAGAGAAAGTGGCCAGTATACGAACATGAATAAACACAAATAAATATAAAGTGACAAAAGACTGGTACTATATGGAACAAAGACTAATTAGGCAACTTAATACCACTTGGATTAAGCACCACACATATTAACCAGTACATTAATGCAAGATCATCCGTCAGATCTAGCTAGTGTTTTGTTAAGGGTCACTATGCATAGGAAAATTTTACTCTCACTTCTTTTTTTAATACTATTCTGCTCCACACACAACACTTGTGTATAAATATTTTTCCTTCATCCGGCTTGCCCACAATGCACTTGAGGGAAATGTACAAAAGCTGCTATGACAACACTTGTAGGTGTCACAAGGCTCTATGTCCTTTTTAACTGAGCTAACTCTACAGATATTATCAACCAGTACCGTTAAATCGATCACAAGCATGGCTGAACTGCTATATTTAAAAAACATGAACTATTATGTAAAGCACTGGATGCAAGAATAACTACTTGACTACTTCACTTAATAACAAATTATCTTTATACAGTATAATCCAGGCCCAGCCAGTCTAGGCCGAACTTTGCAAAGCTAAACTCTCTCACACAGAGGCCAACACTTACAAACACATATCTAGCTGAACTCAGTTCCACTTTACATATTTCTACCGACATACAAGCTTTTCAAGAGGACATTTTTCACAGGCATCCAGCTTTCTTTATGTACACCCCGGTATGCCAATTCACCTATTACCTCAGAGAGACTTTTGCCTGCAGGTTCTTCGCATACAAATCCTTCAAAGGCTTCACACAAGCTTCACTTAGTTGTCTAAACTGTTCCTACAAAGTTTCCACAAATACTGAAGTATTAGCCCGTGTGTGTGTATGTCTATGTGTCTGTGTGTGTGATGCTCTTTTCTTTTCCCACCTTTGCTGTCAACTGCAGGCTTCTTTGGTTTGGAGGTAGCCATCTTCTTTTTACAGATGAGGGGAAAATGTGCTACTAAGGTTCTTCCACTACCACTGAATTGAAGTTCTTATCCTCTACTCGAGTCATCAGGAAGCTAGGAAACATTAGGAATTGTGCAGTCCTACAGTGTTGCCAATCCCCATCCCACTACTATAATGTCCTTTCCAGATCACTGCAAACACCTCACTTCCCTCCAAAAGGGGAGGGGACAGGAAAACAAAGCCCAATATATTGCACAGCCCTTGAGGTTGCCTTTGGCTAACGACAGAAAAGGGTGCAGAAAACTATTTTAGACTTGTTAAAAATAACACAACTTAAGGCTGCCTCACTCATGAATTGGGGAAGATAAGAGGGCATAGGTCACAGAAAAAAGATGTGGCATTTGAATGAAGAGGTGCAAGAAATATGTCTGTGTTAAAAGTGTGCCTTGTCCTGATTTCAAGGACTAGAAATCTCAAAAAGTTACACATATGCAAAGAATGGACACAAAATTCATATTTTTAAGCACTCTGCACTTGAAAAAGAAAAAAGACATGCCTTATTAGACAGAAGTAATCACAAATTATGAAAATGGCATTTTACTTTTTAAAAATGTATGCTATATCAATCATTTCTTTCCCCCCCCTCAAGAATTAACCATCTCATAGTACTCACTACATTGATGTACATGCTTTGCCAAGTTTTGTGAGGCTGGGACAAATGCAGCTTCATCACCAATCTTTATGTATTTATTTATTTTAAAAAAAACTGTTTTATCTGTTTGACCTATATAAGCATTTCCAAGCCTGTATAATAATAGATTGTTTTCAGGGGATTGAGAGCAGATTCTATTCCTGTGTATATTTTTTATCAATAGCAGTCTCTGTTTTCAATTATGCCAATTAAAAAGGACCGTTGAACCTAAGTTGAATCAAGTATTATTTTCATTAACAAATATTATCCTTAATCTAGAGAAAATTGCAGTCCAATCATATGCAGACTTAGAGGAATTGAAGTTCACTGATTTATTATGCATGCTTACCTCTTTTCAGATATTTAGAGTGATTTTTTTAAAAACCTTCCCCTGTGGTCAGTGGAGCGAATAACTTGTCAATGTTAAATCCTACTCGTTTCAGTTATGACTAATGTTTACTGAGTTGGGACTCTTTATTGAATTTCATTCCAAAGAATCAGTGATGTTTATTATAAAAAAAAAAAAGTGCTTGTATTTGGAATTGACATTGAAATGTCATTTTGATGATACAGATGTGATCTTTCTATATCTTTTGACATTTGGGTTGAATGTCAAAGTTAACTACTGAAGTCTGTGTATGAATGTCAGATTATATAATTAAGATTAGAAATCATAGCTATTTCTTCTGTTACTAAACCTGCTGTCTCAACAGCTTATGAACCTGCTTTGGAAGGATGTGAATAAAGTGTTTGTCACACAGTCATATTGTTGCATTTAAATAAAAATATTTTCTTAAGCACTGTACTGCTTTATTAGCGAGAATCCATGCTTATTTATATTAATAATATTTGCACTTTAAAATTATCTCTCAATTTCTATGTAATTTCTATGTAGTAACCAGAAATTATTATTTCAGAACCATACAGTTCTGAATTCTATTGCCTTCTCTCCTGAAATATTTTTTGCCCAAAAGTGAACATTAAAACTATATTTGCCAATTTAATATTAATTTGCATTATTTAATTGGACAATAGGAATCTAACTTGGGACAAAGCCAATCTTGAATGTAAATGTTGATGTGCCATACAACATAGCTGAATTGTAAAATTGTTTTCATTTGCATTCTGTTTGTCCTCTGGTTGGATGCTCCATGCTACCCTTTATTTATTTTGCAAACTCCCTGGTTCTTGCAAAAGCACCTAAACTATCATGATTTTAAAACTTATTTTATAAAATGTTATAGCCGCCCATCTAATGGGTGTGACTCTGAATGGTATACAATAATCAGTTAAAAGATATATAAACTGTATAAAACAGTATAAACAATTCAAACGTTACAAAAATTAAACACACATATCTTTAAATGTATATTTTTCAGGTGTTCCCCCCCCCTTTATTTTTAATTATTTCTACAAATTTTAACCATTAAACTAAATGGCTTTCAGTTTGCTTTTTCACCTCTGCCCATTTTCTATGACATTACCCACCCACTCTTATCCACAGGAATCCATTTTCCAGTTCTTTGAAATGTCCATTTCCTATAGCACATTTTCCTCCTTCCTCCTTCCAGCTCTGTCCTATATGCTGAATTTTTTATTGCCCATTCCTTTTCTTCCATTTCCTTCCTTAACTTGTGCCTGCTTATGATGGTAAACATGCAGGATATTCCACAAACACCTTGCCTACTGTGGCAACATTATAAATATTAAACCCAACAGTATTTTTCATAGAAAAAAAACCAAGATTATTACTTTAAGAATCTGTATCAAAGTGAAAAGTACAAATTCAGTGGTGTAAAGAAGCTACAGTATAATTAAAGCAACTAGAACTACTCCACTTCAGGTTTTGTTTCTATCCTAAAAATTTACTCCCCCCTCAGTTGCAATTGCCTCCATTTGTTTACTGATTTTAATCAGTTTATCCAGATGTAAGCAAATTTATCTTTTCCTGTATTTGTAGTAATATGTGGAAGAAATTTTATAAAGCATGAAAGTGGAGAGGACTATATTCCAGAACTACCTTAACCCCTCACTGAAATTTCATTATGTGGAGGAAGGAAAAAAGAGAAAAGCTAAAGTAAAGGGGCAGGACTATTCTAATTTCTTTAAATCTAGGGTTAAATTTGATCTATGTATTTTTCCCTCAGAATGTAACAAAGAGCTATCTTTTTATCCAGTAATGAACAATACTTGTTCATCTGGTTGGACCTGCAATTACTCACACATCCTGTTATGCCATCTGAGGACAGTTGAGTCCTGTTCCAGGTGATATCAATTAACCCTGTTGCACTTTGTTGCCTTAATTTCCCTTCCATACTATTAATGCTGTGATGATGCTTTGTAATTCATCTTCCTGTCTGCAGATTTACTGTTCATTATCACTCTTTTAATATGTGGAGAAAATGAAACCAATAAAAATCTTATATATACCATAAGGCTGAGTTGATGCAGTGAGTCACATAGAACATTCCTAATTTCCAGGTTTTGCCTTACCCAATAAAATGTGACTTCCTTTGATATTTTTCTTCTTTAAAAGTCAAAGACCCAATGAAGATTCCCTTTCCCTTATGTTCAGTCCTGAGTTTATCCATTTAGTTCTGAAAACAAATATGTACAATTTATGCATGTTTCTGTTCCCTTCCTTTTTTTTTTACTCCCCATTTAAATACTGATGCAAAACATGACTTGATTACACTGTGAAAATAAAAATGTATTAAGAAACTAAATATCAATTACTAAGACTGACTGGCACCTATGGGAAAAAAACTTAATTTTGCAATATGTTATCTAGGCCATACAGACGCATACATAATGTAACAAAGAGCTGGAATGAATTTCCAGTAATAAACTACACAAAAACAGGGCTCTTGTATAAGGAATGGAATTACAAACTGAACATTAGAACATTTCTAATACAAGACAATATGGATTCTTAAAATCAGATGTTTTATTTTTTTAATATTAGCAAAATTCCTTCTTCTCCTTAAAGATATGGGTTTACCATTTTTCTTACTAAGTTCCAAAAATAAATGTAGCTAAAATTTAAATTTTGTTGTCTCCTTGAAATAATGTTTACATGATCTTCTTAACATGTTTGTTAACTTTACTGAGGTCGTACTTAACATTTGCTTGCTTTATCTTTAGCCAACTTTTCTTTTCTGCATCTTTCTCAATGGTTAACAGTAGGGAAATTACTGATTTAATTACATAATGCATCAATATTCTGTACTATCTATAATTATTGCATAATTTAAGGTGGGCATTTGCTAACTAATACTGCATTTAAATTATGAATGTCCCTTGAAGTATTGTAGTTTGGAATATATTTGCTCTTGTGATTTTAAATGTTTTATTTTAATATAAGGAAATGCTAATTTACTTTATCAAAGCTAAATTCTGCCGGACAGATGATCTCTTTTATGTTCCATATTGGGATTATTTCTTGTGAGTAATATCTTTTTGTTGTTCCATATTTTCTTTTTGCAATTTTGACCTAATTCTATACAGGGCAAATGCGACTATTGTCATCAGAGATTAATTGGAGTAAGCATCATACAAGGTTAGGTGCATGACAATGTTCCTCAGGCTTCCTAGGATATTGCTTCCTGTTGTGATCAATCCCAGTCATTCCATAAGAGTGTGTTGGCTTCCCTAAGAGAAGTGAAGGTTTCCACAGAACGAATGATAATGAGTTGTTTGGGAGGGGAAAATAAAGTTTTGTACAATATTTCATGAATGAAATGTTACCAAATTGTTCCACAGCAATTATTATCAATCTTATTAGGTTTTTTTTATTTCTTAAGCAGGGTTTCTGAAAATTATCTGGCAGAATATATGCAGAGCTCCACTAATTCTAAGCGATAGATTCTGTGCATCCCTCCTTAGAAGTGTCTGCACACTGCATTTTGGCCTTGTTCACATTATGACATAACTTGTTTGCTTTTGGCTATAATCTGTTAAGCAAACCATGACTTGGCTATAATCTGTTAAGCAAACCATGACTTAACACAATATTTGAAACCAACCTTTCAGTTTGTGTCACTGCCTTTACCCGACTTTGAGAAACTCTAAAGTAGATAATCAAACTAAATGCTATCTATGATTCCACAGATGGCAATATGCAATATTTATCTACTGTTTCCCTTTCTGGAGACCAAATATTCCACCACTGAGAAAAGTTTTTCGTTCATATTTTAGTATCCACTTTATAAACTTTTATTAAAATCAGAGGAGGAAAAGGAGGTCACAGAACTCAATTAAGGTACAGTAAAATGAATAAAAAGACTGGTGAATTTGCACGCTCGTTCAGCCTAGTTTTCAGGTGAAAACCTAGCAATTAGTACTATTAAAAGGCATTCATTAATTATATTTAACTATCTTAAATGCTGTTGATACACCCTTATGTGCACTCCCTGAGTCTCACTGTATTTGTGATGTACCTCCCTGGCCACTTGCACACTCTCCCTCACCCAGTAGCAGATACCACAAGCCATACTTGCACCATGCCTCCTTGGTTACCCACACACCCCTTCACTCCCTCTCCCTCACAACAGCCAGTTACTTGCACCATGCCTCCTTGGTTACCGTTACCCACACACCCCTTCACTCCCTCTCCCACACAGCAGCCAGTTACTTGTTTGCAAACCGCCTGGGACATTCAACTTCCTGCCTGTTTTCCCACTAATTTAGTTGCTGGAAGTTGCAAGAGATGCTCACTTAAAGACCCAATCCTCACTTAACAATGGTAATGAGGACTGCAGCAATTGCCATCACTAAATGATGTGGTCTCATGACATTGTGTTTTCTGACCACATCATTTAGCAACTGAAATTCCACTCCCAATTGCCATTGTAACCCAAGGAGTACCTGTATCCCAGTAATTCCAGTAAATGCATTATCAAGAATGGGTTGCATGGAATTAATCATAAACAGAAGCAGCACAGTAGGCTGCTTGAACTAATTTGGACTGTTCCTATAGTAGAGTTTGGAATTTCAATAGGGAGCATAATAGGTCAAATGTAAATGAAAATTTGGGATTATGAATGCAGTGGAATGTTGTATGGCAAGTTATTGTGCTAGAAGCATTAGTAGCTTTTGTGTGTAAGCAACAGCCCAAAGACATTCCAGTTGTACTGAGTTGAATGTATGAGAAATGCCCCTGTATTTACAACATCCAAATCTTTTATTATCTTCACGGTCAATTCTTCCCTCAGGAACATTCCTTTATTTAGTACTTACAAAAGTGGAAGATTCTAGTTAATGAAAACCAGTTCCTGTATAATCCATTTATTTATGCAGCGTAAAGATATTTCATGCTTCATTTATTTCCAGTACAAGCCACAATGACACTAGAATAATAGATCATTTTTCATCCGAGTATAAAGAGACAAAAGCCAGGGATGCAGTAATTGTTTAGTTCAGAGAAAACCCTGCATCCAGTAGCATGACAATACAATCAGCTCATTGGCTTCACTGAAGACACATTCATTTCTTGGGATGTGACTTTTGCATTGGAACAATTTTCCAGAATATAAACCATCTCTGAAAGCTCTTTAATTTCCAATATGAAAATTATATTGGTAGCTACTTCACACTCCCTTTTCCCTTTCCATCCCACACCTGTTGGAGCTGCTTCAGGAGTATCAGCAGGAGAGAATCAAGCACAGCCAGACCCTTCCAAGAGCATCTAAGTCCCCTACAAAAAGAAATAATGGTCACTGAAGAAACACATTGCTAAATCCTCCTCCAGATATACCAGTACCTTCTTCCTAAGGCACATGAATCTTCAGCCCCCTTACCGGTCGTCCAGAAAAAGCAACCCATGCTCTTCCAGTTCTTTGACTTCCTCTGCTTCACCAAACACATCCCACAGACTGAGACTGGGGGCAAACTGCAACCAGTGCTATAAAGAAAAAAAATCTATTCTTAAAACTGATTTTTTCCCCATTCTTTCAACTGAAGAACTAATTTGGGGGCTAATCTAGGAAAACACAAATGATGCTAGGAGATGTTTCTTAAAATGTCATCCTGATGAATTTCTCAGAATCTTCACCTCTTTTGAAAATAAACATATAGAGCTCGAATGTAACTAGGATCCATCACCACAATTGTCTATCTAAAACCTTCCTTTTTTGCTTTACATGTAGTCCTCGACTTAAGACACAATTGAGCCCTAAATTTCAAATGTGAATCTGGCTTCTCCATTGACTTTGCTCGTCAGAAAGCCATAAAAGCTGATCACATGACTCTGGGACACTGCAACCGTCATAAATATATGCCAGTTGCCAAGCATTGAAATTTTGATCACATGATCATGGGGATGTCGCAATGGTCCTGAAGTGTGAAAAATGGCCATAAGTGCTGTTGTAACTTTCAGTGCTGTTGTAACTTTGAACAGTCAGTAAACAAATGGTTGTAAGTTGAAGGCTTCCTGTAATTTTTGCAAGATAGGCTTAGCAGAACATTACTTGAAATATTGCAAATGCTTGAAATGATCTTTTTTGAGTAATAGCTTTTAAGTCAATCATCACTTTTGGTCCCATCTTTGATAGATCATTGAACAATTCCTATTTTACAAAAATAAACTAGCATTAAAAAAATTGAGCAGAGATATGTAGGTCTTAAAATCCAATCTCATGTTTACTGGAAATCTCAGGAGGATCTCTTCCAGTCTCTGTGCATTTAGTAATCACAGGTCATGTTTCTAAAACAAGGTTATGTGCTATTTATTCCTCTGCTATCTCTAGCATTAACTATAAGCAGTCCTTGAGTTATGATAGCAATTGGAACTGGGATTTCCATTGCTAAGTGATGCAGTCACAAAGCGCAACATTAATTAACTGAAAAGGCATACAATACAGAGAAAGAATGAGGAATGAGCCATTGCTGCAAAATAATTCCATCCAAGCACTCTGGAATTATGACAATAAATGTTTTAAACATTTCAAACATGAACAGCCATCACACAGAAATATGAGAACTATACCTGGTGTGTGATTCCTATATCCATACGGAGTCCCAGCATCAAAACCTCCTCCAGTCTACAAAAGGGACAGATGGAAGATCCCAAACTTTGAAGCAACACAGCCATTAGAATTTTGATAAATAGATATTTGTGCCAACAACAATGGGGAAAAGGGAACTAGCCAATTTTAACATATTAACCAGGGCAGCACCTGTACTCGTACATCATCTACTTTCAAAAATTGTATGTGTGTGTGTAATAAGCTTTACAACAATTCTATAAGGACATTTTTATTATCTCTAAATTAGAGATTAAGTAGGTGTCACATGTCTAGTAGCAATCATATTTTTATTAAACTTTTCAGGCAAGTGTTTTTTCTACAGCATCTCTTCAGTGTTTTAAAAGATTTCACTAACATAATCAGCGTTATAAAATAAAAAGACCACGCAAAAAAGTAGATCAGACAGAGATAAATTTTACATAGTTCCAAAAAGCAGGCATATGTAATTTAGCACTTTGGATTTATGGAAACTGGAATTTAAATACATAATAGGTTCCAGATTCAAAATAGCAGTAGCAATAGCACTTAGGTTTATATAGTGCTCCATAGTGCTTTACAGCACTCTCTGAGTGGTTTATTAATATCATCACACTGCCCCCAATAATCTGGCTCCTCATTTTACCGACCTTGGAAGGATGAAAGACTGAGTCAACCTTGAGCCAAACAAGATCGAATTCCTGGCTGTGGGCAGTTAGACTGCAATACTGCATTTTAACCACTGTGCCAATATTATGGATGCAATGTAGGATATAAAATGGTGGTTCATGTGCTTATTAATAAGGCTGAGTTTTCAGGAATACCACATATGCTTAAAGAAAGGAAATGATAAGGAAGAGCCTCTCCGCATTTCTTCTTACATACATATCCAGTTCCCTGAGTGGAGTCTGTTTCCGAGTCCCATGCCCAAAGGCCAATACTTCTTTCATCCATATATCCGGTTCCAAAGTCTGTATTCTTGCCTCTCGATGGATCTTACCATCTCCCCGTAGTACAAATCGCCCATGGGCTCCTGAGAAGGAAGGAGATTGTTCTGAATAAACCTATGGTGCTATTTAGTGTTTATAGGAGAAGGAATCATTAGGCAGCTACGTAGCAACATCATTTTTAGCTGAGGAGCGCTTACTTTTCAATCTCCCCTTGTTTATAAAACAAAACAAAAAAAAGCCATAGTTGAAATGGTACTTCAGTATATTTTACTGGAAACAACTCAAGAAGCCGTTACAGCGCTTGGCCCATCATCTCCCCAAATAGGTTTACCTGGTCCAATGCCAATATATTGGCTCCCTTGCCAATAGGAGAGGTTGTGAGTACTACACGCCCCCTGTGTAAACAAACAAACAAACAAACAAATAATGCTAAGGAACTGCATGTCTGCACACAACTGTTACATTATATTAGAGAAACAGCCTTTAAGGAGTGGCTTTTTAAAAAAAACCTATGGCACTTTGTTGGGCTTAACAGTCATTTAGGAGACTTTTCTTGCTTCGAAGGAAAAGGGGGAAGGACAGGGAGGAAGAGGAAGGAAAGTTTTCTCAGAAGCCTCCACTGTAATTCAATGTGCAAAGCAGAATAGAATACAGAATTTTTATTTAAGCATGCTCTTTTTTTCTTTCTCCAGTAGCAGCTTTTTCACCATTCTCTCCTGAGATAAGCAGAGTAAGACTTGGATCTTACTCAGTTGGACAGGTAATATTACGGTATTGTGAAAAATTCTTAAACTATATTCCTTTCACTTCAGCAGAAGGAACACATTTGTATTATCTTTCTAATACAGCAAGAGAGTGAAAAAAAATCTTATTTAATTACCAGAACCTTCTGAATTTCTTTGGCCTACTTCCTTTTACTGAGTTGTATGGCACAAGGTTTAACCAAAGGAAAAGACTTACATTCTTTGAAAAATTGGAGACTTCATACTGGTGAAAACCTGAATTTTGTAGAACATGTCGTGCACACTCATACATCTCTGACACTATATCCACATTGGTTGTGGGCAGAAAGCCCTGATGGACCTGCTTGAAGAGAGATGTGCCTCTTTCTAGAGTCAGCTGGTAAAGGGATATATGGTCATCGCATACTGCAAGGGCTTTTGCCAAACCCTGGATCCAGGAAGTAGCAGTCTGTCCTGGAAGCCCAAATATTAAGTCAATAGATGTACGCCCTGGAAAGAGTTTCTTGGCTTCTTCTAAAGTTCTCAAAGCATCACAAGCTGTGTGGTTCCTTCCAAGAAGCTTGAGTTCTGCGTTGTCAAATGACTGCACGGAAGGAAATAAAAAATCATGAATATGCTTGACTCTTTATAACTGAAGAAAAAGGAAACAAGTATGTTGTGAGAGAATTATGATTATGGTAAGTGAGGAAAAAATAAATAAAATATTATAAAAAGCATACATACTTGCACAGCCACTGTATGGTTCCCTTTTGTTGTTATGCAAAGCACAAAAGGGACTAGAAATAGGAAGCCAAAGAAATTGAAGATATAAAAAAAGAAAAATAATCCGATTTACATCAGCCCCATGCATCTTCAAAAGTCATCTATTCTCAGGCTGTTGTGACTGTGAACAGAATGGTCATTAAACAACTGATCATAAATAGAGGACTGTAATCTAGAAATTACCTTGCAAGCCCAAAGCCTACTGTCAATGTCCCACTACTAACTCAGGGGTACACACAGTATATTGACAAATGCTCAAAATGCAAATATCTGCATATAATGTATATACATATAATGTATACATCTTTGCCTATAAGTAGCAAATTTAAAAAAAGGGGGGGGGTTAAGGATTACACAGGATAACTTGTTAACCAAATTACACTTTACATGGAAAAATGCAACCCATTAATATGCTAACCAGAATAGCAATAGAATAATATACCTAAATCTTTCTTCCATGCCATTATTGCAGCAAAAGCAATCAAGCTGCTGTTTGTTCTGCTACATGTCAAATTTACAAAACAGTTCTACATACTTTAATTATAAATCTCATTAAAACTAGGAAACAATTTCCCATAAATCAGGTTGGCCATGATCTTGGGTTTTTATTCCCCTACAGCATATGAATTGGCTTTTTTGAGTTTATAACTCTTAAGTAGTTGTCAAGTTCTTACTTTCTGCTTATCACATTGTAGTCTAAAAACATATATGGGATGGAGAGAGGGAGGAAGGAAAAAAGAAACTGATCAGTGGAGCGGGGGAAAATGGTACTGTATATTTCGGTCCCTTTCTGCAATCCCCATGTAAGTAAATTTGCTTAACCTTGGTCCAGATTATTTTAAGTATGTTTTTAACTTTATTATTCTAGTATTGTAAGTTGATGATGACTAATACAGTCCTGAAAGCAATGCTCCTGACCTCTCACCTGAATACCAATGGAGAGGCGGTTCACACCAGCTTTCTGGAACTCGGAAAGGCGGAGGGAGTCTGCTGAAGCAGGGTTTGCTTCCAAAGTAACTTCCGCGCCTTCTGCTAAATGTGCGCATTGGGAGACAGTGTCCAGGATAGCATCAATGGTGAGCGGGCTGGCTAAGCTTGGTGTTCCCCCACCAAAGTATACTGAAGTGATTCTAGAGCCAAAAAAGAAGAGAGGATTATTTGAACCCATGGTCCTCTCCCTATTTTCTCAGCTTCTCATGAGAGGAAGTGGTAGAAATGAAGAGTCTCATTCTGTCCTCTATTATTCTTTGTATATTTTAAGTGTATGCAAAAACACTCTGAACCATTTCAAAGACAAATGCTCCGCAAGACAACAATCTTAATTTTAAAATGGGATGTTCTGATCATTTTGAAAGTGTTTGAAACTGAGCCAGTGTTTTGAATGCGAATACTTTATTTCAAGATCAGAAATACAGGGTTTCTTTGGATTCATCTCAATGTGAAACAAATCCAAATAAGTAAAGGTTAGCATTGTTGCTAAGGCTATGTCATCAGTTTGACAATAGAAAAGAAATAGTATACAAGGATCAAATGAACCCCTAAAGGCATCTGTTTAAAGAGGTAAGGAGTCTATTATCGGTATACCAAGGATCTAGTAAAGCTAAGAAAAATAACTTGGTTGCTACTAAGCCTGTAAAGCTTATTTTGTGAATACATTCCTTGCATTTGTTGTGATTTGGATTCTTTGATTATAGCAGATCCTAATAATTTACCTGTAATATATATGTGTCCTTGGCACAATTGTATCATAGTTCAAGCCTTTCCTTGAAGTCAGTTTCAGGAAGTGAAGATATGAGAAATGTGTTCAGCCCAGGGAACACTGGGCTGCATGAATAAATATCACCCTCCATATTAAACATTTATGCAAAATTGTTGGAAAAGAATAAGGATATTTGGGTTCCATTGACATCAGCAAGTAAATATGATTATTTCTCTTTTTCATCTATCTTTAGGGAACTTGTCAATATCCTGAATAGGTGTCAGGTGGCAATAATAATCTGGATGAAGACAAATACATTGAAACTCAATCCAAACAAAACAGATGTGCTTCTGAACAGATGGATTTGGGAATAGAATTTCAATTGCCTTCAGTGGGGAAGAACTCTCACTGAATAATCAGGATAAATCAATCTAGGCTACTTCTGGATTCAGTTTTGTATCTGGAATATGACATGTGCTTTTAGCCATATTAATTCTATTTGAATTCCAGATGAGATCAAACATGGCTGACACATACTTTAGCTAACATCAACACTAGATTATAGTAATACTCTCAAACCTGGTTAGTGTAGATTTTAAAAATCATTATGTTAAGAAAGGCATATTGAGAATAAAAAATAAATATAAGCACCAGGCCGTGCTGAAAGACGCCTTTGTTATTTTCAGCACGGGACCTGTTTTATAGAACAGAAACAGAAAGTAAAGAAGAATGGTTAATTCAAAATGTGATGAACCCAACTACTTACAGTGATCTAAAAGATTTATTTAAATCTTTATTTAAAAGATTTAACATTCAATTGAAACCATATTCTTTTGTTGAGACTTATGGACAATCAATTAGAAAAGGCTCACGGACTATTTGTTTTTATATATGGTAACTGCAGCAAAATTATTATTATTTGCACAAAGATGAAAACAATTGGAAATATTTACACTGGAGGAATAATTGGTGATGATAAAGAATTTGTAGAAATGGCAAAATTGAACTGTTTGTTTAGGGAAAAGACAACTACATTTATCAGTGACTGGAAACTCTTTATGACTTCTTGTTGAAAATGGGAAAAAATGAACGATCTATGGATTTCATGATTAGAAAGCATAAAATATGTGAAGAAGAGAATTATGATATAACTTTAAAAAGGGAAGATAGAAGATAAATTTATTTGTAACCGCCATAAAGAAGACTGGAAACCACTTCTTTATTTTTTTTTAATCTATTCACCACTTATATTTACTCTTCTGTTTCTTGAATTTGTATAATTTTTGCCACTGTAAAAAATTATTCAATAAAAGTTAATTTTAAAAATACCCCAGTTAGATCATGGAAATACAGAGCCACATTATGTGTAGGATGTTGAACCATTTTTGTGGTTATTGATGTTGAATTGTTTTTAGAGGTTATTTTTGAGTTGTTTTTAACTGTTGGTTTTATTGTCATATTTGTGAGATATGTGGTTATACAAATTTGATAAGTAAATAAGTACGGTAAGTCTCCTTGGTGCTACATTTAAGAATTTTGGGGAATTGCAGTGTTTTGTACAGAAGATACTGATTTGTAAAACAGATTAATGATGCAGAAGGGTGGGAAAATTTTCATCTAATTAAAAATCTAAAAGATAGATTTGGAGACTTCCAAATCCTTTTTACTCCTTGTTGTATCATTTACCTCTGAACTTCACTTAGCTGGATTAAAGTCTGGGCCTCTTGAATGAGGCAGTTCTTCATTCTAAACTCATCCAGATTTCGGGGAATATATTTGTTGAAGTTGCAGTAACTACAGCGTTTCTCACAGTAAGGCCACTAAGGAACCAAAATGACAAGAGGGATTTTGTTCAAACATTTTTAGAGGAGCCTTCTTATATCCTTAGTCAACAGTATTATGCTGTCATTAGTTATCGCCTAGCAAGATAGATCCACACACAAAAATAAATTATTTAAAACTACCCTGATATGTGAAGATTTAAATAGCTTTATGCCACAAGACATTCTGATGCCCAGCATTTTAAAACATTGTGATAACAATTCAAAATGCTAACTGTATTATATAAAACCTCAGCTTCACAATAAATTAGTTTCAGTTGATAAATGCCATCCAAGCATAAAGATAGTTTGCCTTTAGCTAGGGGCAATTTCCAGAGGCTTCCCATCCGAATAGTAATAATACTCAGTACCTTCCTGCATCCTCATACCTACTGTTTTGATTTTTTAATTTTTTACCCTTCTATGTTAACATCTTACAGTAGTATATATAATAAATAAGGAAACTAAAACTGTTAAAAATACAAAAAAAGTTACAATGTACTTTAAAAGCTGATTTAAAATAGCCATGTGCAATATTTCAAAGTTGAATTTGAAATATTTTGCATACCCAATACACACACAGAAAACATTAAAAATATAGAGAGACAGTGGTTCTCAACCTGTGGTCTGCGGACCCTTGGGGGCTATGATGTCATCACAGGGTGCACGAAAGCTTGAAAAAATGTTATGATTTAAATCTTGAGTTAAGTCTTGGTGGTCTGTGGCCAGGGTCCCTGGCCACAAAAGGTTATTTAAAGGGGGGTCTGTGGTGAAGAAAATGTTGAGAACCACTGTAGAGAGAGAATTTGGTAGAAAAGATTTAATAAGCACCTGAAAAACATCAACAGTAGGCATTTCCCAAATTCTGGGCAGGTGGGTGACATAATTAATGTGAGTGTGTCTCAGTCATGGAGCATTCTTCATGTGTGCCACAAGTTCAAAAGCATCCAGTAATAGCTTAATAATTAAATTATATAGAAGTCTTGAACACTGGCCAAGCTGTTTCCATCTGCAATATGCTCTTAGATGTTTGACCTAGAATGAAAGTACTATGCAGTGTGAGGTGGTTCTGAACAGATTTTAAAGGTGTCATGGTATTTGATTGCCTTTTGAAACAGAGCCAGTTAATGTTGGACTGACTCTTCAGTAACTTATGACCTCAGTGCCTGCATGCTCTTTGCCTAAAAGACTATTAAACTGGCATCATTCCCTTGCTTTTCTTCACTGGCACATAGATACACAGACGACACGTTCTTTTAACTCTCCTCACTCGGTTGAGTTAGCTAGATGTGTTTCCTAGCATGTTTCCATCTTCTTTTTGTTATAGTTACAGCATCCGCTTCGTTCATCATTGCTCAGGTCAGATTCCTGCTTTCAGGAACAATCACACAGAGAAAAAGATTGCCTCAACCTCCAACAATTTTCAGAAAACCAATTCTACTTTTCCATTCAACTATATCATACGCTACTAGAAAAACCTACCTAAAACCAAACATTGGGAACTGAGCCAAAATTGATCTTCCTAGTATATTATTTGCTTTAAAATGGAAAAAAAATCATAGAATTCAATCATAGAAAATACTATATATCGTGCATATTGTAATTTCGTGCTTAACAAAAAACAAAAACAAAACCAGAGGTATAATCTTGATACCTCTGAGAGAAAAGGAAAAGCTGATATTCAACCAACTGAAAGGTTTGTTCCTAAGAGCTTGAAATAAAATGCTAGATTACAATGCCCTCTACAGCTTATTACTGATTTTCTTTCCTCAACACAAAACTTACAACTTGCTATTTGTGAGGAAAACAAAATCTAAGAGGAGTGGGAATATGCTAGCAAAATAGAAACATTGGGTTGTGCTAATATGTGCTAATTCTGGCAAGTTTGAAATGCCTGGATCTCAGCAAGCTTTATCAAAATTTCTATGGTAACATAACTGATATGTTTCTTTCTATTAAGACAATAATTCTTTAGTTTTTGTGGAATCAAATGCAGGGTCCAAAACCTAATAATCAAGGCTCACTGCGGTATTTATTCAACACTGCACACTGTTAAATAAATGGAGTAATTTCCTCAAGAAAATAGTGAAAGGGAGGGACGCTTATAGATAAAAGAATACACTCATATTTCAGGAAAGGAGAAAATGATACAGTCATACAAATGCATAATCGATGATGTAATCATATTCATAATTAGCAAACCTAGTTATTTCCCTGCCCTTCTACTGTTACTGTCTTCAAGAAGAGTTGTCTTAATACAAACATATCAGATAGGTTGCCATAGTCATTTTCATAAAACTTACTGTCAACCTGACACTTCAGTTTCTATTTTGCTAACATGTTTCCACTCCTCTAAGAATTAGTTTTTGTCACATATATGTTTTCAGCTCTTCGCCTAAATTGTATTATGGAATGAAATAACTTTTTTATTTTTTTATGCCACCATCTCACTGATACAGCAACTCTGGGTAGCTACATATTAGTTCTCATGGAGTTCAATCCATAACTAAATAAATGTGTAGTGCTGTAACTTAACTGCTGTTCTTTAAGAGATTTGTCATCTTTATAATGCCAGTATAACAAACACAACAGATGCAGCTATCTGGACAGCTGAAGTCTATTTTCCCATGGCTTTTTTCCCATGGCTTTGGAAGAGAAAATGTGGGAATCTGTTGGGAAAATTGTCTTACTTGGAACATAATTCCTTACTGGTTTCTCTTAACAGAGATGACCTCACTGATCTTAACAGTTTCTTCATGGACGCAGAATAACAGAATAAGAGTTGGAATGAACCTTGGAGGTCTTCTAGTCCAATCCCTGCTCCGGTAGGAAACCCTAATACCATTTCAGACAAATGATTGTCCAATCTCTTCTTGTTGGAGCACCCATAACTTCCTTGAAAGCTCTTCATTGGAATCCGTAAGAGTGTCTACATTAATCAAGAACTTTTTTGAAATCCAGCCCATTGGGATCTTGAATTTGATTGACGAAAAAAATTGTTTGACTAACAAAAGCTTGAAATTCTAGGGAGCCATTACAGCTTTGAGCATTTATCTTTAAAATGCTCTTGCAGTCATTTTCACCTATACGTGATGCTGACATAAACCAACTCCACTACTTTGCAGAATTTCTCAAATGTTAATCTGCCAAAACGGATGTTGGGTTCCCTTCTCCCATTGCCAGCATCCGGGTCTGTTTTGCAACTTCTTTATTATGTTTCCTCTTTTGCAGTATTTCCTCAATGAGGTTTTAAGTATTTTTTGTTAAAAATATAGCTGGGTCAGGATTAGTTCTACTTTTGATGTCAACGTTTGTTTGGGAAGTTGCAGCATTTCCTCTGCGGTTGATACCTATCTAGAAATTCCTGTGTGCTCGATACGTATCTAGAAATTACCATGCTCTCATTAATTTGTGTAGTACTAATTAGAGATTACAGGGCAGGTGTGCAGCGAGTTTCCACTGTGATGCTGGCCTCATTTTTAACAATGGCAGTTCACCTGTACTAAGATGACTAAAGGTTTGACAGTCATCATGTCTATGGAGATTCTCAGTCATCCAGGTCGTGGCTGTCCCAAAGGACTTTTTTCAAAAGGCAACTGGGCTTCCTTTTTCCTTGAAGAGGTTTCTTCACTGAAACTTCTTGGATGAGAAGCGAAACGTCTCCAAGAAAAAAGGAAGCCCAGTTACCTTTTGAAAAAGCACCTTTGGGATTGACAGCCGTCAGATTAAAACACAATTTACATCTTTATCCCCAGAGTGCTTTTTTACAATTACGGGGGAGGGGGGGGTTTAAAAGATTTTAACAATGCTTTTTTCAAAAGTGCTTTTTTCTGACAGCGTTCCTGTTTGATACTTTAAGTGGTCCTCTCAAAACTGCTTCATGCAACTAAAACATGTGGCCTACAACACCGAGAAAAAAAAATAAAACCAGGATCATCACCCCGCCAACATTCAAGCAACTTTTCCACCCACCGCCAGCTAGCGGAACAAAAAATTCACGGTTTGCAGAAGCGCATGCGCAGAACACTCCCAGGCCTTTTAAGCCGCCGTACAGGCGAGCAAAAGGCAGGAAGGCGGCGGCCACCGGAAGCTCAGCGCACGAGCTCGGCTACAGAGGGGCAGGGCACGTACACCGCCGCGCGTGTCCGCGGAAACGTACACCGCCCTGAGCCCTCCAATTGGCGCATGCGCAATGGGCTTCGCTCGCGTTCTCCCGGTCTCAAATCTAACTCACGTGGACGTAGAGCGAGGCTTGCGCTTCCGGAGGGCGGTGCTGGGAATGGGTCGCGTGGGGCTTTCCCAGCGGTGCAATTTGACGGAGCCGTGCGGGAAGGCCCGCCCGCAGTTTCCCTAGCAGAGCCTCCATGAGACTCTCGCCGCCTCCACTCGGGGCAGCTGCAGCTCTGGCACCGTCAGGGATGGGACAGAAAATAAGACCCGCCTCTTCGGGGGAGAGGCTTCGGCTCCTTTGGGATCCACGCGTGTTTCTTCGGAACTCGAGCTCTTCGCCGCTTCTCTCCTAAAGCCTAGCGCAGGATAGTCGTCCTCGATCTACAACAGTTCGTTTAGTGACCGTTCAAAATTACAACGGCACTGAAAAATGTGATTTATGTCCGGTTTTCACCCTTAGGATCTTTGCAGCATTCCCCCGTGACCATGTGAACAAAATTAAGCCGCTTGCTGTGTCCCAAGGTCATGTGATCACCTTTGGCGACCTTCTGACAAGCAAAGTCAATGGGGAAGCCAGATTCGCTTAATAACCAGGTTACTAATTTATCAATGCAGTGATTCACTTAACGATTGTGGCAAGAAAAATTGTAAAATGGGGCAAAACTCACTTAACAAATCTCTCACTTAGCAACATAAAGTTTGGGCTCAGTTGTGGTTATAAACTGTAGTACCACTTAACCAATCAAGCACTGTGTTGATCCATTGGGGGGAAACCCTCCTCTAAATTCATAATCTAATTTCTTTATTGACATGAAAGTATTTTTTTTAATGTTCAGAACTTAGGCGCGATATTACAGAAAACGGAGGTGGGGGGCGGGAAAGGGGATTGGAATAACACCCCTGGGCCAGATATTTACAACCTGTGTGATTTGCAGATCATTGTTCTTTGTTGAGTGGAGTTGAAATGCGTTGTGTCAGCAGATGTCTGCCACTGGTGCCCATTTGCATTTCAAATTAGAATAACTATTTGTTGCTTTTTGAAGGCAAGCGTAAACTGAGCTCAGAGATTTCACATTTCTCGCTCACAGGGAACTCAGTAAATTGACCATGGAATAGAAGATAGAAAACAGTATAAAATAAAAGTTTGAAAAATTGCATCCATTATTTTTATTTCATTCATATATCAAAGTGGGTGAATATAAGATGTTTGTGACAACCTTATTTATTTATTAAATTTGTTGGCTGTCCATCTCGCCACAAGGTCACTCTTATTGTAATGCAGGGATGTGAAACTTGCAGCCCGCGGGCCGGATGCATCACGCACTGGCCACACCCACACCTGGTTTAGTGAAGGAGAAAAAAGTTGTGATACGTCATGTGAGAACACCATGACAACACGAGTTTGACAACCCTGTAATAATGCATTGAATTCGTTTAAGCTTTCTTGGTATTAAGAGAATGCTGTTAGTCTCTGGTGGCAAAAAAATCAGAAGTCTGGTAGCATTTTTCCCCGCTAACATTTTATTAAAAGGCATCTGTGCATCTGATGAGGAAGTGAGCTATAACTGGTGAAAACCTGCACCTTTTCATAAAATATACGTCGGAAACGATGATACCAGACTTGATGTTTTGCTATAAAGAAGCTCTTGAATCAAGTTTACAGTTACACCACCCAGGCACTAGATGGCGACTGATAACCTGATACCAGCTGAAGGAAGTATATTACTTATGGTTGATAGATCTGTCACCAAATTAGAATATTTACTATAAGAGCTTTTGTCAACCATAAGCAAGGTAAAAGGGGGGCGGTGGGGGGGGGGAACCAGGTGGTGGATTAGATAGAGGCTGAACTCTGAGAGCAAAAATGTAGTAGGTTATGCTGTTACATGTTTCAAATATGTGGCTGCTACGGTACTTTAATATGCTTCATTGTAAATCAGACACAGAATTGCAGTTTACTTTCCACATTATGATCTACAACTTAGTGTATATTGCTCATTTTTCCAAGCACATCACAACTTTCGTAGCTGCTATGGGGTGTCCCTTTCATATTCATTACATATAATTTTAAATCTCTGTCCTGGCTTAAATATGTTCTATTTTTACTTATTTATTGCAGGCTAAGTTAAGGTAAAGAGGATTATTTTGGTTTCACCTCTGTCAGGAAAGCAATCAACAATCACTCTTAAAATAGGATAGGAAAAGTTTAGATGATGCTTAGAGATGTCTATCTCTAAGATGTCACTGAAGTTGGTGGATTAAGTTGAGAGAACTTAGTGAAGTTTCTGAGATGCCTCTGCTTGCAACAACCTTTCTATGTCTCTTACCTGCTGACTATTTCTGAACAGGGATGTAGCGTTCTTTGGAAAGTGTGCTAAAGATAGGTTTATTTCTAGTTGTTCCTGGTTAATTCAATTTAATAGTTTTAACAGACTGAAGGAAACTAATATGTTGATTTTAAAGTTTGGTCCCTGAATTTAAAAGGGCAAGTATGAATATATAAACAAATCTTCTCATTCGTTGGGTCCAAGGTTTGCCTACAGATGCTTGAAACTGCTTGTCTGATTCCCCATTTCTCTACATAAAGGGGGCCATTGTTACTGAAATAAGAGAAAACACTATTTCAGAAGTGAAACAGCTACACAATTTTAAGCAGCCTCAGATACGGGCTGGGAATGGCCCAAAGGGAATGTAAACCTGATTTAAAAAAAAGATTTCTCTGACATGTTTGTGTCACAGGTACAGGAAGCACTATAAGGAAGAATCACATATCCATGTAATGTTCTAATTGCTGTCTTGATATAAACATAAAAATGTTTAGGTCAGTCTGCAGAAGATGTTAACAAAAGTCAAGATGATAGCTCCCAGGAGATGGAAACCTCATCTGTTTTTTTTTTAGATACAGGCTTTGATTGGAAGGTCATGACCACCTTGATATTTTTCACACCCTCCTTCCCAGGCCCCTGCAACGGGCCCTAGCTCTGATGTTCTCTGTAATAGGGCTGTGCAGAGCTTTGGATTCTATTCCAATTCTACAGCTTTTTAAAGCAGCTGTGTCTCTTCCTAGGATTCCATAGCTGTTCCCAAGAAAGGATGAGGCTGCTTTAAAGCAAGGCAGATAGGACTTACGTTAATATTCCAGAGCACCTTTTATGAAGTACATCTGAAGCACCGCGGTAAGTGCGGAGATGCCAATACCTTTTTACAGTATTGTAGAGTTGAATATACAGCTCAAAGCTAGAGGGAACGTTTTGATGAATTAGCATTCCATTGTTCTCAGTCTCAAGGGTGCTTTCTTGCATAAACCTAAAATGAGGAAGAGAAAACATGGCTTGCGTGTGAATCGCATCCTGCCCTCATCGAGAGCAGATGTCATTCTGCTCTGAGAATAGGAAGTGTATATGACCTTATATGGACCTTATATAACTTGAGAAAAATCTTTGGGGTTTTTTAGGATGTAAACTTGTGATATGTGTGAAAATAAGGGAGTTTCTGCAAGATGATTTGACCTACAGGAGTGATTAATTGCTGACACATAATGAAATCGTGCACATGTAGGGGGGCCAGGAGATTCCTTCTCTTTTTTTCTGGAGCAGGGTTATAAAAGAGGATGCTGCATCCACAGGAGCAGCGAGTCAGACTATTCTTACACAGTACGAAGTTCATGCAGATGAACAGGATTTCCATCCTGTTTCTTCAGGTAAGTTTCAAAATCAATATCAATTTGTAAGGGAAGGTGACTGGTGAAGGCTGCAGTCATGTACAAGTGGACCTGTATGATGAATAGGAGCAGCACCAGAAGTTTTTCTTGGATGGGAGGAGGGAGTTTAATTTTAGGGGAGGGTTGGATTTAATTTAATATTAAACCTGATGTAGTGCAGTGTGAACTAGGTAATTTTCATTCAACCATGTCTCATCCCAACCTACCTCACAAAATTGTGGAAATCAAAAAAGAGGTATGCTGCTTGACTTCCTATATGAAAGGTGACATACTCTGTAAAATCGTCAACACCGTATTTTTTTATTATTTGCCTACCTTAGACTGCAGCTACCGTGTTTCTCTGAAAATAAGACAGGGTCTTATTTCTTTTGACCCCCCAAAACAACCGTTTGGTCTTATTTTTGGGGAGGTCTTACTATTTTTGAGGTGCAGGAAGCTGTGAGCGTGATCACCTCATGGCTGCTGCTGTGTTTTGGGGAGGGCTTATTTTCAGGGGAC
>JANHFT010007099.1:26947-42097 GCA_032467955.1 Pseudoxenodon macrops | reverse complement strand
GAGAACCCTGCCTCCCTTGAGCAATGCAGAACTTTGCCATTTTGAACTTGGACTTCACCTGGGTTCTCCCCATCCACCCTCTGGCACCCCCATGCTCCTTACTCAAGACTTCCTTTGCTTTCCACTTGGTGACCTAGAAATCTGGAGTTTTGATAGCAACTCGAATGTCAGGATTGTTATCACTAAGTAATGTGGTAATGTACCATTGAGCTTTATGAACACAACACTTAGTAATGGAATTTCTTGTCCCAACTGTGGTCTCAAGTCAAAGGCTATCTGTATGATTGTATTGAATCAGCCTTATAAAGCTTCCAATATTGGAATATTGGAGATATCTCAGGTCTATAAATAGTTAACAAGCTATGTTGTTCTGATTAATTCTATATAGATCAGGTATTGTAACTATTCTTTCATCTAATGTTGACTTTCTGAAGCTGGTCTGCTACAAATTCGTTTGACTCCAACTCTCATCATCTACCATTATCACATACAATGATCTTGCTGGTGGGAAATGACAATTGTAACCTACAAAGGTTCAATGAAATATAATGCTCTTGTGTTGTAAATTGTTAACAGATGGCAGTACTGATGTGCTAGAAGCTCTGACATGTTCTGTAGCATCTGTTCTTTCTTTCCAGTTGATATGAAACTGCTGTGAAAAAGATTCTGTTGCTATTGTTCATGAAATAGACATCTGCAATGAGTACTTGTAAGTATGCTTTAAGCAATATATTTTGATTGCATTTTTTTTACGGCTGGAGTCCCTTCCTTCAATTGAAATTAACTGCCAAATACAATTTGTTAATGATGATTGCATAGATATAAGGATTGTGCATTGCTGGGCCAAAAATATGTAAAAAATGAAGGGGGAGAGCTCATTTGTGCGATCAAGAATAAAGTGGACACCCTGTAACAACAACCAAGTTTCACATAAGTAAGTTGATGAATTTATTAAGTATTATCAGGGAATCACTCAGAAATAAATTGCAGTCAAGAATGGCATTTCACATTCATGTTCTTCAGTACTTAGAACAATTCATCACATGTTGATAACAGAGATGAAAACGTCAATTTTGCCAGCAGTTAACACACTGAGGAAGATAAGGAACTTTATGTTATTGCAGTATCCAACAAAACATGAAGTGATCATTATGGCCCAGTCTACAAAGCTTCACCTGTGGAATGAAGGCAAGAGATAAGACGGAGGAAATCAGGCTATGGCAGAAAAACTCATGTTAAGGTTTTTTTTTTGGTGTGTGCGTGCGCAGATAATGCTACTGACAAGTATTCCCTTGAATCTGGCATTACTATAAATTCAGAGTGCTACATTGCAATACTCAAAACTTCAGAGTAATGATTGAGAATGTTCAGAAACCCAAGAAGGAAATCTTACCGTAACATGATATCATTAGGTCTACAACCTTTCAAGCCAGCCAAGAAACCTCCTTACTCAGCAGCTGTGATGATGTTGTTGATGATGTTATCCATTCAATCATTTTTTGACTGTTGCCAATTCTATTGGCCAAGTCTCTCCTCATCCGATCTTGCACTACTTCTTTGACCTTTTCTATGCTCTGGCTAGTGTCAGCTTTGATGGTGTCCAGTCATCATGTACTTTGGTGGCCACTAACCCTGTCATACAGTCCATTTTCAGTTTTTCCCATATTGAAAGAATCTAATGCAATTGAAAAGCCAGGGCTGTTAATGGAGCTATGAGATGTTCAATGAAAAGAGGACAGGTCCTTCACAGGCAAAGCACTGGCAGACCTAGTCTTAAAATCAAATATCGTCCAGTGTCACCAGTATCTTGAGTACTGTATCCCCAAAAAATCTCTTCTGAGCAACTTTTCGCTGCAGCACAGTGCTTTCCTAATAAGTGTTAACTGCAAGTTAACAAGCTCCTCTGTGTGATTTTAATTACTTCATTATTGTAGTACCTTCCAGCTGCATTCTGCTGCCGCCTGAAATTGACAAGACCTTAATCAGGTCTTACATGCTGAAGGCTTTTGCCTCCTAACCAGCTCTAACATATTCCCGAGACTGAAAAACCTGTCTTTCCGATGCTGGAAAATGTAATTCTATATATGAATGTATCTGTATTTCCCCCCCACCCAGCTTTTCATTTTAATTCTGGTGGCAGATGTGAATAAAGTGAAATAGTTACTTTCAGTGGTAAAATGCATTTGCCTTGCCTACTGGTTCGCTAATGTGCGTGTGCGCCATTGTCTGCGCATGTGCACACTTCATTCACACACATGCTGTCATCTGCGCATGCGCAGAGGCTGAAAACCAGGATGTGACAATCTCCCAGTTTGGGGCGGAGGAGCCTCCCACCAGCGGCACTACCAGCTCTCCGAACCACCTGCTGCCATCCCTACCAGCTCTCACGAGCCAGATAGAGCCAGCTGCATTTCACCACTGGTTACTGTGCTCTTTGCCTGTTTACATATCTGATAACCCTAGCTGTAAGGGTCTGATGGAAGAAACAGGATGCTATCCTTTCATTAGCAGAACTGGGTAATGAATGATGGTGATTATGTAGAAAAGTCAATGCAGGTAACCAAAGAGCTCATTTCAAGGATTTCATCAGTGTTTCATTTATTAAAATATTCTAATTTAATCTAAAGTTATGGAGATGGAGGCATTCCTTTACACTCAGCTCTTGTACCATGTCTTTCTTGAGAACACTAGATTGGGAAACAAGATTGGAAAGTGTTGCCAAATGTGTTGTTGGTCATTTTAAATTGAGATGGATGGACTTAAGACCCAACATATGGTGCTGTACTAAAACTCCCAACATCCCTCACTACTGGCCATGTTGGTTGAGCTTACTGGGAGACAGCAATATTGGAAGGGCCATAGGTGATGCACCTATACAAAGATCACTGATCTCCACTGGTTCTTCTTTTTAGGTAGAAAATGCCAGAGTTATTCCATTCTACTTATTGAAATGGGAGCACAATTCTGAATGGAAAAGAGCATATCTATCTTAACAAGAACGTACATATGTTGGATTCTATCACCATGAGAAATATTTGATGAATTCACCCTTATATCATATAGACAATCTGAATAGAAGCAACAGCTTATCACTAAAAAAACAAATATAAGAGGCAAACAATCACATTAGACACTGTACCTTCTGGAACGTAGGCTGTGAGCATCCAAAGCTCATATGATCTGAGCCACTCAGATCTGAACAAATATTTGTGTTCCAGGAAGTCAACTGGGTTTAACAGCATGGGGGCATCTTTCACGGTGGAAACGGAAGGTGAAAAATAAAACAACATCAGATGCCGACATTCCACTCCTGCTGAGTTCTTCCATTTCCACTGTTGAGATATCAAGCAGGCCCAGTAAAGTGTTTGGAAATGTGTGTGTATGTTGTGCCAAGAACACTAGGGGAATGAATTGCAGACCCAACAAGTGAAAAGTAAGGTCCCTGAAAGAAAATGCACCAGCTGTAGATTTCAAATTGCAATCCACAGTTACTCCCAATCCTATTTCTATCATGGCATGCTAATGATGCAGACAGCAAAGCAGCAAATATGGAGAAGCAGATAATGAAATATGTTCAATGGGAGGCATTACAGGAGATTGAAGGCAAAAGGCTTACAGGAAGAAAAGGAATGAGAACATGTCAGCAGGAAAAGGAATCTTGCTTAACGGTGTATAGAAGAGCTTCCTGATAGGAGGAAATCGAGCTGTTTTGAAGCAGAAGAGAAATCCTGAAAGTTACAGAGAGAGGATCAGTCACGGGGAGAAGATGATATTCTCTCCATTTTGGCTCAAAATAATTAACTAAGAAAATGCCACAGCAATGAAGATTTTGTTTTCCACAAATCTGAGAAGGAAACAGATTAAACAAACACAGCTTGGAATGAGCAGGCTGTGCCTCACTTGTTTGCATCAGAGAATGTTCCATGAATTTATTTTTTTACTAATTCTTATAGGATCCCAAATAGAAAATGGCTTTCAAACTGAAATATGAAGTAAACTTGGCTTAATTTGAAACATATGGCACTGAAACACAGGGTCGTGAATGGAAGCAGATGAACAACAAAGTCAGTGGATAAGGAGGACCATTTTTATGATCGGGGAATTGCTAGGGACAAGCTAATGATTAAATAAATGTTGAACTTGTTCACATACTGTATGCTTATGTTATTTTCCTAGTATAAATTACATCCCTGAATTTCTTTCAGGCATCTAAAAGAAAAGTAACATAAAATATGTAGCAGAGAGACAAAACCACAGATAACAATACGAAGAGAGGTCACATATATGCATTTGCACATAAGTCATTTATTTAAAACCATTCAAATACCAATGTGACTTTCCTGGCACAGTTGTTGCATCCACCTTGAGCACAGATATGATGATTTAAGGATTATCAGCTACTTATGCAAGATGATTAAAATGAAAAATATTGCACTGCAATGTGATATTTTTTATCACTTTAGTTCCTTGGTCACCAGATTCATAATGAAGGTCTTCATTTATCATGTATTAATCTGTGAAGAAATCCATTTATGACAACCATCACAATCAGAATCTATTGGCAGAGCAAAGCAACCAGGTTGTTGCAATAGGCTTTGAACTGCAGCTTCCCTAAACCAAAGAGAATATGGGCATGATCCATGATTATGGAAGCTTCTAAAATACCTTGTGAGTACCAGTTGTCTAATTCTGATTTAGTGGCTTTGCTATGCATGAAATATATAAAAAATGTACCAAGTTTACTGTGTAATTTTTTTTTCAAAATTACAAAATATCAAGAATACTGTTCAAATAATGGAGTTAGGGAAGGTTTAGATGCCTTAATATAATCTAATTGTCCATTCCCTCTTCCATTTTAGCCAAATTATCACCTACTTTGATGACTTCTAAAAAAAATAAGGCATTGATAGTTCAGCATTTCAGGAGAAGTGCTATTTTATTATGGATCTGTGAAAGAAGGAAGAATGAAAAGGATTAGCAGACCAACTCAATCCATTTTTATTTATAATTCAGGGTTTATTAGTCGATGTATAAAATTTACAATCTTAAAAAATCTGATCAGGAATTTATTAGATCAGATGTTATAATTACAAGCTTTGCAAGATGGTTGAGTGGTGACTTTCTTTCCTTTGTTTTAACCTAAAAATGTGGGTGTGCAGTATCTTATACTTTGAAGATTAATAAATCATCTTTCTCAGCATTTCTAACAGAGTAACTGAGTTGGAAGGAACCTTGGAGATCTTCCAGTCCAACCACCTGCTCAAGAGGGAGAGCCTATACCATTGCAGACATATGGCTGTCCAATCTCTTCTTAAAAACCTCCAGTGATGGATCACCCACAATATCTGAAGGCAAACCTTTCCACTGAATAACTGTTCTATCAGGAAATTTCTCATTAGTTCTAGAGTGAATCTCTCTTTGAAAAGTTGCCATCCATTATTTCTTGTCCTACTTTCTGGTACTTTGGAGAATAGATTGATGCCCCCCTCCTTTGTGATAATCCCTTAAATATTGAAAGACTGCTATCATGTCACCCCACTCATTATCTTTGTTCAACTAGAAATTTCTTGGTTCATATTTGATAATATCACATGACAGTTCCATGTGGACTGAAAGACCAACTTGAGGATAAATCATCATGAAATATTTTCTTAGAATGGCATTTTTATTTCAGACAATACCTGGCTTAACAACTTATCCTCCATTTAAACAATGGCAGAAGAATATATCTAAATTTGAATGGCAGGGGGTTAAAATAGGTTAGATATAAGGTACTACAAGATGCAAAGGAAAGGAAAGTTGGGTCTACAAATTTGCAATTACATTTTGCTGCTTGCTGTCTAGTTTGGATGGAAGAATGGGTACAGCTAAGCAATTGAAAGCTATTATGATTTGAGATTTGAGTGGCATGGTATTTATGGTATGACAAAGTTAAAGTTAACATAGGTTTTAAAAAAATCATTATGTTAAGCAGGCCTTTAGAGTATGGAATAAATGTAAATTTGGGTTGTGCTTGAAAACTCCTTTGTGGCTTTCAATGCAAGACGCATTTTATAAAAGTGAAATGATAAGTAAATATAAATTATTGACATACCATGATATACTAGAATTTTCTCAAGGAGATTGTAAAATAAAATCAAAAGAAGATTTGACAACAGAAGGATATACTTGTCAATGGATTTCTTATGTCAATTATCACAAAGGTTTAAAGTGAATAAAGGATTTTATAGAGTTGCACATACTTATATTTTGAACTTTAAGACTGAGTTAGAGACATAAATATGTGACAATGAGGAACATGTTATTGCTAAAGTGTGTAACTATGAGACAGAAGGTATGATAAAATAGGCTATTTGGCTTAAAATGTTTTATAATGGATAATATACAAATGGACTAATGGAAAATTGTGATTGAAAGCACTGAAATGTATGTTATGTTGTAAAGAGAATGTTTACAAAAATTGTTTATTATTGGTTTGTATTAACAGAGAAATTGTCTAGCCTGTAAATTATTTGAATGTGAACAATATGAAGGGACATTTTATCATCTTTGGTGGACATGTAAAAAACCTAAAAAATGTATATAAATACATGGATGAAATTCAGAAGATTTTAAAGACCAAAAGTACAATTGAAACCAAAGGCTTTTCTTTTGGGACTAGTGAACAAACCACCAGAAAAACATCTTGGAACTTTGTTTCTTTGTATGACAACTGCAGCAAAAAAGATCATTATAACCTCAAAAGTGGAAAGAATTGACATTATCCACAAGGGAGGGACGGTTGGTGAAGATGATGGAATTTGCAGAAATGGAGAAATTAGCTTCTTTGATCAGAAAAATGACAATATCTACTATACATTTATGGCTGACTGGAAACCCCTCATAGATGTTCTGCATGAAAAAAAAAGTAAATAAGAGAAAAAAAAGAGCTTTTCTGTAAGCATAGTTTAAGAGATAAATTTGCAATCTTATTTATATTTGCTGCAAATGAAATTAGAAGCTTCTTTCTATTTCTTTTTAGCTTTTCTTCTCCACTTTTGTTCTGTCTTTTACTTTCTCTGCTTTTTTATTCTATTGTTTCTTAATGTTTTTTCAAAACTTTTAATAAAAAATATGAAGAAAGAGAGTTGAGTTACTTTAGAATCCTGCATCATCCAAGTGATATTAGGCAGCATTCACTGAAGTTTACTTTTATAGAACTGCAGAGATGTATTTGCCCAATTAAAACCTGGATTGACAAATTAACACTTTAGCTAATTTTCTCTGTTTTTTTTGTATTTCTTTGGCACATTTCTAATGACCTCACAAATCATAATAATTAATTTCAGTCTCTTTGGCATTTTAATGGGCTTTTAATGATATGAATAACTAATCATGCTCACTTTATACCTGTTTAATTATTTTAATGAACTGCAAAGGTAAATATTTCTTGTGTATTGAGCATGAGATGCTTCAGAGCTGCATCTCCTGTATTTCATTTCATTTGTAACCAAAGTAGCATCTTAAAAAAATATATTCTGATGTCAGGTAACTTGGCAAAAACAAGCAGCAAACTGAAATGTTAATTCCAATTGACACTTTAGACATTATTCTTTAGGTGAATATGACAATGTTTAGAAGGGAAATGGGAAAACATGTAAAAGATCCAAGTTCAATCTCTGGCAATGTTGATTAAAGTGATTAGGTATTGGCTGAAAATTAAGTTCTTTTTCTGCCTTAGTTTCTTACTCAGTGAGGTGAGCCTTTGCAGGCAGTATGTAACTATATGGATAGATTTTGACTTGGAATAAACAGTGGTGAAATCCAATTTTTTTTTACTACCGGTTTTGTCGGTGTGGTTTACTGGGCTTGGTGTGGCTTGCTGGGCATGGCTTGGTGGGTGTGACAAGAAAAGGATACTGCAAAATCCCCATTCCCACCCCACTCCTGGGGAAAGGATATTGCAAAATCCCCATTCCCACCCCACTCCTGGGGAAAGGATATTGCAAAATCTCCATTCCCACCCCACTCTGGGGGCAGCCAGAGGTTGTATTTTCTGGTTTTCCGAACTACTCAACATTTCCACTACCGGTTCTCCAGAACCTGCTGAATTTCACCTCTGGGAATAAACCAGATTCCTGTATAGAAGGAATAAGCTATTGATAATTTTCAGGTATTTTAAATGATCACCAACATTAGTATTTGCTATAGTGAAGAAACTACCCACATTAGTCAAATAACTCAGTGGCCACAACAACTCAATAGCACACAAAAGTAATTCTCTGAGGGAAATGGACAGTTTACAAATATGAAAAATAAATAACCAAATAAATAAATAACTTCATTTGCTCTTAAGATGGCCAAAACTGCAATAACTAAAACTCCAAACAGTGTATCGGTAGAAATAGTTTATCTATATAACATTTCAAACTCAATGAATACCCATACATTAAAAATGTTTTATGTATGAAACCAACAATCCACACAACCAGGAACCATCTACTATGTACAAGGCAAAAAATGAGCAAAACACATTGCAATAATGCAAAACTCCAATATATTATCAGCAAACAGGCCAAAAATGCAAGTGAATTCCTAGTGGATGGTATTTGTAGCAGATGACTCAGCCATTCATAGAGACATTGAGATATGTTTCATCTAGAAACCATTCAAGAAAGAAAGCAGCTAAGGTCAGGAAAAATGTCAAGCAGATCTAAACACATCCTTCCTCATAACACACCTATTAATCAATATCCAGATAAAATCAGTACCAACTAAACAAGAACAATCAAAAAAGGAACAATACCCCAGTCAAAGCTGGTACAAGAAGTTACCTCATATAAACAGCCAACAATCGCTGGTCTCCCATGTACTGATAGTGTGGCCTAGTCTCATAATGAAATATCTACAGGGACACCACAAATCTAATAAATTAATAGGTTTTTTTTACAATTTACAATTTATATGTAATTTATATTCAATTATATATTTATTTTGGAAAATCTATGGAAAATCCCAGCTGCCAAGATGGCTTACAGCACATTCAAAATAAATGCACTATAAAATACTAGTAGATACATATATATGTACTGAACAAACATACAAGGAAAAGTATCAAGTACATGACTCAGAGAAATAACAATAATTAAAAATGGAATAAAAATAAAATTTTGGAAGCCAAGAAAAAAAAACCCCAAGAACTGTTATCCTTTATTAGGGTTAATCCATCAGGGAATAGTTTCACCCACATCATCAGGATCCTATGTTCAATGAACAAAGGAAGCTAAAATCTTGCAAATCGCTAGATCTGATGTTGTTGTTCCAGAGAGTGGATATCACAACATAAAAGCTTCTTCTGCAGTCCTCCTTTGCTTAACCCCCTCTTCGGGGGGAGGGGTATATGGTCCCAATTGGGACCCTCAGGCGTGGAGAGTTCGAAGCTGGCCGCAAGGATTGCGGTCCCAGCTCCGATCCCGCTGAAGGCAAAACCGGAAGTACTGTTTTTAAAAAAAGAAGTGAAGTAATATGTTGTATATTAGATAATATATAGATACTATACAATATAATAATATTAGAATTGTACAAGGTGATAGGATACATGGGAAAAAGGAAAGACCATGTCTTTGATTACTAGAATGAAAGGAGAAGAAAAAGATAAAGGGGGGAAAAAGGGAATCAAAATAGGGATAATATTAGAGGGGGAAAAGAGTAAAAGATAGATATTAAAATGATAAGCAATGTGATAGAAATATTTGAAGGTTTAGAAATGAAAGTATGATAACAGAAGTAATGTGTTAAAATCAAAATGAAAAGGAATTGTAATTAGTAAAAAAAATTATTATGATTATGTATATGGATGTGCTATCCCAGAAAACAAACATTCACGACATGAACTGTATAAAGATGAAAAAATAAAAAACGTATTAAAAAAAAAAGGTTGAAAACTTCATTTTCACATTTTTAAAGTGATAGGTGAATGTTTTAAAAAGTATTGTCCATTTATATAAAAAATGAGAAAGAAATGCACTGGGAAGGTTCTTGAAACCTACATAGCAGAACCAATGAACCCAATATAGGTAAGACTAGAATAGACTTTGCCTTTCCTCCTACATCAAGAGGTAGGATAAAGTAACAGAATTTAAGAAAGATTCTAACACTTATATATTACTCTGTGGATGTTCAAACATATATTAAATAAATTATAAGTATTGATAAATACATCTTTTGTTTAGATAAGGCATCAGCATTAGTAATCCTACAAAAAAAATATCAATGCAAAGAATGATCTGTTAACTCTAAATCACATAATCTGTGGTTTTGCAATTTCAAGATCATTGTGCAGGTAATTTAGCATCTTTTAAATACCTTTTTTTTGGCTACATTTCCTATTAGTCTTAAATAAAATCACTAAAGATGTGACTGCACTTTACAAACATTCCTATTAACCCACACCTAATAAGTTACATTACTGTTTTGACCATGGTTTGTTAAATATATTTCTTTATTGAAAGCTATAAAATTTCCGATTTCTATTAGAAACAATTTTTATTTGATACCTGTACATTCAAATAAATAATGGCACATACTTACAGAGGATATAGGTTCAATTTTCAGTCCTAGTGTCTCACATTTTATATATATATCTACAAGATCCATCATATTGCAGTGCTTTAAAAAGCTAGCATAAGTATTTCTGATGTCTGCATAATTTTCAGGAGCTTTTGCATTTTCAGGTAATATACCTAACTTGTCAGGAACAAAGTAATTCCAAGATAGTATCACTTCACTAAGAGATGCTTTAAAGTCGCCACAAAGCTATAAAAAAAAAGAAGTTATTCAGAATAACTGTGTACTGATGCTTCACAGCAACATCAGTCAAGATATAAAAAATGTTTCACAAACTTACCTGGGCTGAAATGAGAGCTATTTATTGTATTAGGAAAATTCAATTGTAACTGATTACATTTTTATCATTTTGTTTATGACATTTATAAGTGTTCTTCACTGTGAGAGGAGGTAGCAGTGACACTAAACCAAGTCACCCGGTGCACCTTCATGTGTATAACTTTTTCTATCTTTTGCTTTATTCTTGTGATATTCATGATAATTCATCATGATTCCTGCATCTACTGCATATTGCATCTATTTTGATTGGATACATTTAACCAATGTAAAGTGTCACATGCACTGTCTGGGAATAACACATACAGGAAATAGAAAACAAGGGAGCAAAATAGAGAAGATAACGGTTGCCATTTGTTATTCCTGTTGCTGTGGTAAGTGGGTAGCCTGGGCTTTGCCCATCTTCTCATGAAAGAAAAGTTGTGGTTTTCCATCAAGCAACTAAAGGTTAATAATTGAATTGTCAGGCAACTAAGCCATGGTTGTTGTGAGAAAGATGAAGCAGGGAGAATTTTCCTGAAGGACAAGATAGAAAGGAAATATGACAGGTGAACATATGAAAGGATCAAATGTTTTTACATTATAATGGTTGTTGAATTACATTTATACTGTGTGCTAATTAAATGACAATGATGTTTACTAGGGACAGTAATACTGTAGTGTTTTGAAAGTTAGTGGGTGCTTATACTGCATTATGAAACAATAACTAAGTTTCTCTGTTTGCTGCTTTAGCCCAACAGCACTTGGAGGAATTTTTGTCCAACAAAACATTCAACTTGTTTCAAGTTTTGCTCTAAAGTTGTATTTTTCCCATTAAAAGAAACCTAAATGTAAGTTAGTTTGATTTATTAGACGTTTTTGGATATTAAAGTGATTTGTTCCATATGGTATAAGATTGGAGCTTAAAGATACCAGTAGAATGTATTTTTTCACTAATATTTCTGAAACCAGTTCTTCAAAATGCAACAGCTAGTTAAGTTCCAATATAATTCAGTCAAAATCTTTTCTCACAAGATGAGGAATTTTCAGGGCTTAACTTTGTTTATACTGGTATTATAAAAACAATTTAAATCCAAATAAAAATGCTGTCCAAATATCAGTTTTCATGATCAGGTGCCCACCATGACAGCATATTATTCATAGAAAGGACCGTAAGAGTTTGTGGTAGAACTCAGAAAATGTTTTGCTAGGACCAAATGCCAGCTGGCTAATTCATAAAGGAAGTTCATAAAGTTCAACAGCTTAAGTTTGTGATAGACAACAAGAATATTGTATTTCACAAGGGTAAAATGAAGAAAAAACTACCATTCTTAAAGCTTTGCAGTTCTGACATTATTTTGTAGTAATCATATTTTTGTATCAAAATTTAAAAATGAGTTTTTCCATAAAAGTAATTTATTTTTTTTGCATGACACTGATAAATGCCTTTTAAAGATGTAACTATGGAAAAATGATTAAATGTTTCTTTCTGAATAGTATATTCTTTAGTGTTATCTTTCACTAAAAGCAGGTGTCTTTTTACAGTTGCTACAGTTGTCTGCAACTATATCTGTCTTGTGGAACAGGACCTCCCCAGAAAAACGGATGGCATCAATCTTGTTAGCCTTTCACAAGGCTCTGAAGACCTAGCTTTTCCCACAAGCATTTGGGCCAGCAGTTATGTGAGGTCTTTTTATGATGTAGGTTTTTTTTTTTCGGGGGTTACTTTTTAACAAACACTTCATGAATTTATACTGTTTTGGTGGTTTTAATTTTTGTACACTGCTATCAGATGTGCAGTTCTATTAAAAACATTTAAAAAACATTTTAAAAAAATCTTTTTTAAATAAGGTACCGTATCCTTTTCTTTATATGGATTCTTTATTTGGGACTTTCACTGAGTATTTAATATATATTTTGTGCATCACTTAGAGCAGGCATGTCCAGCTCACAACCTGTAGGCTGTATGTGACCCTCAACAGCTAATAATGTGGCTCCACAATATCATAAACCTTTTAACATTATATGATTTAGATACTTTAGCTACTGTATATTATATATTTTATACAGGGCCCAAGACAATTCCTCTTCACTCAATGAACCCCAAGCAAGCTAAAACGTTGGGATACCCATAATTCAGAATGTTTATGTTATTCCTTAACAGATAAAATAAGCCAAAGATAGCTGAACATTTCTATAATTGCACATGGTTAACTCCTATCATAATCATATAATATTTTGTGAGGTAAAAGTAATATTTGTACTTGGTTTTACAAACTGTGTAGTAAGATTAACAAGTCTAGCTATTCAGTTTAAAACATACATTATTTTATATATATTACATTGGGAAAAGAGGCATGAACTAAGTTATTTAAGTTGCATTTGGAATTACAGATAAATCTGAAAATGATTTACTTCCTACATTTCCTTTATTTTTTCTCTGCTCACAATTTTAGAGCATAAATTTCTTTGAGCATAAAATTTCTGTGGTTGATCTCACCAGAAAAAGTAAGTTTTCTTGGAAATGTTTGATGAGATACTTCATCTTTCAACTGCATGCAGTTGAAGAGAGATTAAACAAAAAATGATTCCAGCGTTAATAACAATTGTTTAATATATCCCTTTTTCTTTCACAGTGCATATCACCGTATAATGATTAAACCATCCAATATTTTTTTTTAAAACCAAGCAAGTTACTGGCAGTAATTTAAAAAGTATTCTAGTTTTTGTGCACTGGTTGCCTCCAATGCTATGACAGTCATATTTCTATCTAAAACCTGGAGGTTAATTGTGTTTCCCTTGGGAAGGTATTCATAATTGGAACACAACCACTAAAACATTCCTAATTGGACTGAAAATGAATGACCAATCTAAAACTTACTGTGTTTCCCCTACTGATTTTGAGTCTCCTTATATCTTAACTACCATATAACACCGTCTCTCTATGTAACAGAAAACATGTTCTTCATTCAGACATTTGTGAGGTTTGAATGTGCATACTCACATTTTCTTATTTAAACCAAAAATTATAGCAAATTTAGGGTTTGTTTGAAGCCTAAGTGATGCACAAGCTAAGATATTAAATTAAATCTTTATGAGGCAGCTCATCAAAGAAAATAACAAGGTTTTGATGAATCCTTTAGTAGTTTTTCAGAAGTAAAATACTTTTCTATTCCCAAACATCAGAATAACGAACAAAATATTATTAAGATATCCTTCAAACGTGTTTGAGTGATCTATGGACTCATTGACCTATTTTAAAAAGTTCCTGAAATATATATATACCTTCTTATTAATTTCGGCAACAGATAAGTGCAAAGCCATCAGCATACAATCTGCCCCACACACTGTAGTCCTTTCTGAATCTGAAAATAAGCGCCAATTTCTCCGGAAACATTTAATCATATTCCAAATGCTTTGCTGAAGAGGAGTCATTATCCTAAATAATAAAAAAAAAACGTTAAATCATACAGGACAACTTGCAAATATTAAGAATTTACAATGGTTTTTATAAGGAAGAAGCAGCAATGGAAGGAAATGCAAAAGTTCAAAATACAAAATTGGACAGGCAGCAAAAGTAAAGTTACCAGCTAAAATGGGTTATCAAGGTAACTATGTGGCAAAATGACATCCTGGGAAACAACAGTATTACACTTAAATATAAGACAGAATCCAATCTGGGCCCTGCAGTTCAAGATTTTTGAAAAACTGGCTTTGAAGTTGAATATCAAAGATGATAAAATAGGATCTCCCACTTGGGCCTCTTCACTTGGGCCTATAATTCCCATCAATTGTAGATAAAATAACCATTAGTCAGTCAGCACTATGTTTAACATTTAGAAAATGAATCATAAGCAGAAAAAAATGTAACTGAGAACAGGAAGCTTAATGATAGGACAGCACAGGGGAAAATAGTTTATAGTTGACATATGATAAATAGAATCAGGCTAGGAATTCAAAAAAATATAAACAAATTATTCCTTGACAAACTTATTTATCATCTAAATTAATTATTTGAATAGGGTTCATTTTTAAAGTCTTAAGTGTTTAATTTATTTCTACTTATATACTGCAAGAATAATTTCAGGCAGTTTATTTCATAAAAGCATAAAAATAGCATAACCTAAAATTAATATAAAAACAGAGTCCTGCAATAATACAATTAATTGCCAAGGCCTAGTTTTCCAGGCATTTTCTTTACTTAATTTAGTATTTTTTCTGAGTATAAGACACACCTTTTCTCCCCCTAATTGGGGCTGATAATTTGGGTGCGTCTTATACTCCGAATGT
>JANHFT010007094.1:4004-14865 GCA_032467955.1 Pseudoxenodon macrops | reverse complement strand
AGCCAGGATGTCACCTGAAGGGACGCCTAGGCCCCGGCTGGGAAGGGAAGGGAGGGGAGGGGAGGGGGAGAGGCAGGGCCAGCGAGCGATGGGACAGGGAGCCGCAGGGGAAGGCCCAAAGAGCTGCATGCGGCTCCGGAGCTGTGGGTTGCCGACCCCCCACCCCCAAACACCATTTCTGACAGATGGCAGTCCAGTCTCTTCTTGAAAAGTCTCTAGTGATGAAGCTCCCACAACTTCTGAAGGCAACTTCTGTTCCATTGGTTGATTGTTCTGTCAAAAAATTCCTCCTTGTTTCTATGTTGAATCTCTTCTTCATCAGTTTCCATTTTTCCTTGTCTGGCCTTTGGGTGGTTTGGAGAATAGGTTCCTTCCTCTGTGTGACAGCCCCACAAATATTGGAAGACTGCCCTGGTCCTTCTCTTCACTAGATTAGCCATGCCCAGTTCCTGTAACCGTTCTTTATATGTTTTAGCCTCCAGTCCCCTAATCATCTTTGTTGCTCTCCTCTGCACTTTTTCTAGTCTCAACGTCTTTTTTATAGTGTGGTGGCCAAAACTGGATGCAGTGCTTGCTCTAGGTGTGGTTTAACTAAGGCTTTATAGAGTGGTATTCATACTTCCCTTGATCTTGACTGTATCCCTCTGTTAATGCAGCTTAGGATTGCATTGGCTTTTTTGGCTGCCGTCAGACACTGTTGGTTCATATTTAATTGGTTGTCCACTAAGACTCCAAGATCCCTCTCATAATTAACTGCTATTAAGCCTGGTTTCTCCCAATCTATATGTGTACCTTTGGTTTTTCTTGCCTAGGTGTAAGGCTTCACACCCATCAACCAGAATCAGCAAAAGAATCTATGACTACTATGCAAGCATATTGGATATATTGAAACACCCAGAATCCTGGACCTCATTAATCTTTTCCTGCCCACCTACTTTCAGTTTGATGGACAAATATACCAACAAATCAAAGGAACACTTTTGGGATCATTGCTTTCAGGACTCATAACACAAGCTATAATGTAGCACCTGGAATCTATAGCACTCCCAGACAGACAACTCAAAGTAGGGATCCAGTACGCAGGTGACATATTTAATTTGTCATCTGTCATTTGTCATATTAAAAAAGACTCAACAATAGGAAACATAGGAAACTATCAACATCTTCAAAGGAATAAAATTCACAATGGATGAAGAAAACAACACCAGGCTACCTCTCCTCATCAGCAGAAGTAGTGATGGCAAATTAGGAACACGTATCTAACATGAAACTACCCATAGCAACCTCTTTTATACCAGGAAAAGTTCCATAGCATAGCAAGTTCCATTTTTATTTTCACAGTTCTGTCTGAAAACCCAATTCTTAATCTTTTCTCTGTGATGTAATAGCAATAGTGTGACTCTGCAAGTCACACAAGCTGTTTAGTGCATGGCTCTTTTTCTGAAGAACTGATAAGGGTTTGTTTATAGTTTTATTTATCTGTGATAATCCAGGGCACGGCACAGAGATAACACAAACAGCTGGCAGTTCAAACTGCCCCTTTATTGCTCCAAATCTCCCCCAAACACTCCCAAGTTTCTGGCAAGTCCCTGAGCAGAATGATAATAAACCCCCCCACAAACCTCAAGCAGCCTCTGGCTGCAATTAGTGCAGCCCAGTGTTGAATGCACCAAGGCTGCACAGCAATAAATCCCAAATGTATTTGGTAAAACAAGAGCAAAGCAAGGAGTTCAGGGAGCAAAAGATCCAAATAACTAGTCCAGAACGCCAACAAGGAATGTAAGGACTCTTGGTTGGCACATAACACTTCAGGAACTCAGCGTTTGTTCCCGACAAATGCCCCTCCCCACAGCTTCTCCTTAAGTCTCATTCCCCAGGTGTGCCTGGTGAAGCTGGGCAGGGCACTCTCCTCCTGAGTGGTCTGCTCCGTCTGCGTTGAACATGCCTTCTCTGCACTCTCCAAGCCCTTGCATCAGGAGAGGGTGGTTCTTGCTCCTCCTCTGAGCTCTGTCTCTCCTGTTCATCCTGCCTCTGTTCCTCCCTGCCTGCAGGCCTGACTAATTCCGGAACAGCCTTGCCTGGACTGGCTCTGCCCTTCCCCAGTTTCCTCCAAGGCCAATGGAGCTGCCCTCTCACTTGCTGTCAGTTCTTGTTCCAGCTCATCTTCCAATGCAGATTCAGACTCCGACGGGGACATGACATTTACCTACCAAATTTCTATCCTGCCCGTGGCGCCAAAGATTACTCTAGGCGGCTTACAGACCCTGAATAACATTAACTGACTGAGCCAGTTTCTCAGAGAGCCATGCAGGGCTGGACCCGGAAGCACAGGGGCAGCCCCCCATGGGAAGCTGTACCAACGTGGCTTCAGAACCACTTGAACTCTGGCCTCTGAATGGAAACAACGGGAGCCCGTCTCCATTTCCCGGGGTGGGGAACAGCAGGTGCACTGCTTTGGGGTTCAGAAGACCACAGGGGACAGGAACCTGTCAAAAACATAGCAGCAATAATTGACTTGCTTATAATCAATCTTTTCTGTTCTCAAAATTAGGTGTGAAAATTATGTATTTTGTGGAGCGTTTTTAAGAAAACAGTTCTCACGCTTAGATTTTAATTAAGGAAAGTTTAATATATATGTATGTATGTATATGTATATATATATATATATAGTTTCATTATAACAAAATAAGCAATTGTTATGAGTAAAATATTCATTAAAATCTGGCTAAGAATGTATTTATATTTTTAGATATTGTAAACTTATAAACATTATAATTGCCTTTAAAATATTTTCAAAGCAAAATCCATAATTCTTAAGTGAAGTTCAAGGTTTTTAAGCACCTAAAATTTGAAAATGCAGTTATTCATTAAGACCTGTAAGACATTCCAAGTAGTTTTGTAGGATCTAGTTTAAAAACAGGAGGAAACCCTGTGAGAGCAACAACAAAATAATAATGAGGCTATAAAGTTTTTCTTATGAAATTATGAAAATTAGTTTTTCCTTTTCAAACAATGCCATTTAAGAATACATTAGCTTAGATTTTGAAAAATGTTTTTATTAAACTGAAAGAAAAAATATATTTGTGGCAGAAACTGTGAAACTATAATTTGAACCCAGATCTCTTGAAGGAAACCATGCCAGCAAATTCATACGTGCAAAACTGCTCACAATTTACATTAAGACCACTTTTCTTTCATCTTATTATAAAATTGTTAAAAGGCTGCATAAAAAGCTTTGTTTTCTCAAAGTCTCTGAAGGATACTTTCCCTTAAACATTAAGGAATGTTAACCGCATTATTCTCCATTTCCATCCACCGGAGTGGAAAGAGACCCCTGATTCTTGAGAAAAGAGCCCTCGGCCAGCAGCTTGCGAAACATTGAAACCATAGAGGGGCTTTGTACGTCCCAGGGGAGCCCCGAGGAGGGAGCACCGGCAGGCAGGCAGGCAGGCAGGCAGGCAGGCAGGCAGGCTGGTGGAGGCCGACCCCTGGAGTTGGTGGACCCTCAGAGCTTCTCCTTGGCCGGCACCCAAATGACGGGACTGGAGTGCTCCTCAATGACTTGCTTGACATGATTGTAAATCTCTTCCAATGTGTCGCCTTGCACAATGGCTGTAGGGACGCAAACAAGACAGTTCCTGAGGACCCCATTCTGCTCTTTCCCCTTGCTTCTGCAGAGTTCTTGCACCAATTCTGCTGCTCCCCACTCTATGGCCAAGCTTAGTCCCTTTCGATTCTCTGTGGCTCAATTGCTTCCCCTAAATATGCTCAGAAAAGGGGGGTGGGGGGTATTCAGAGCCTTCGCCTTCTAGTTCTCCAGATGACTGTAGGGGAGCAGAATCCCCCCAAGATGGCGGGTGCAAAACCACATGCTGCAAATGGGGAGCAGCCAGCCCCCAACCTCCACTAACTGGGCCCTCCATGGACAGAGCTGAGCCCGGGAGCGTCTTTCACACTCCGGAAGGCACCGGAACCAGAGGAGAACTGCCTGGTGCAGACTCCAAAGGCAGGTGCTGCAGAGGCTGGCACCAGGGCAACACAAATAACCAATTCCTGACATCGTTTCTAAGAGAGAGAAGGTTCCGGCTGCTCCCGGGACATTCCAGGGTAGCAAAAAGAAATGAGCACCAAATGTGGAACAGAGGCAGAGGCTCCAACCTGTAAAATGTTCTGTAAATTCTTGCTCCAACTTCATGGCTCGTTCAAAGGTTTTTCGCGCTTGCTCATCCGTTAATCGCTTATTCATTTCCCTGAGTTTGTAGATATTTCAAACTCATTAGTGTTATCAACAAAACAGATTTAGCAGATCTAGTTAAACACACAAAAGAAGGTTGGGGGGGGCTAGGCAGGGTTTCCTTTTGTTGGGGGTGGGAAACAGGGCAGTCGGGGCAGGGGGGCTTCCTCCAATCGCAACCTCCCCAGGTTGCTGCCCCTCACCACTTTAATAACTTTGTGGAACTCTGTCACAGGCGTGTCAAATATCGGGGGAGACAGAGGGAGTCGCCTCTTCAGTTGGGGGGAGAGGGCAGGGCTGGACCTCACAGACCGTAGCCAGCCCACCAGGCGGCCAACTCAGCTTTCTCGGAAGACTCCTTGGGCTCATCCTGAAAGGGGCAAGCACTCACATGATGTTCTCTACCGACTTGGGCTTGATGAAGATGGAGACCGGATGCAGCTGGGCACTCTGGAGCCTCTTGATGGCGTTCCCAGAAACATCAAGGATGCAGTGCTTGCCCTGGAGGGAAGGAGAAGCTGCCTGAGGAGCCGCTCAGCGCCATTGGCCGGGGTGTGTGTGTCTTGATGCAGTGGGGGGGGGAGGAGCAACACCTTTACCTTCTCGGCCACCTCCCTCACAGACCGGACACTTGTCCCATAGAGGTGGTTGTTATACTGGCCGGCTTCAATGAACCGGTGATCCTGGATGTCTTTCTCCATTTGTTCTCGCGACATCACAAAGTGGTAATCTCGCCCATCCACCTCATAATCTCGTTTCGGTCGGGTCGTATCTTTACAGAGAGAGAAAGAGAGAGAACAGGTTGAGCGGATGTCAGCAAATGTCCACTGGCAATGAGTTCTACTGATGTTGCAAAGCAGCTGGACACGAGACCCAATGGGGAGAGATGTACGCACAACACACACATCAATGCCCAGAAAAAAAGCTGACAGAATGGTGCTGGTGAATGTATGTAGGTAGGATGACCCTTCATGGTCACCCTGGCTCTGGTGGGAGAGCCAGAGGCCCTTCAGAAAGAACCAGAACTTTCCGGCGGAGCCATCTTAGGAGCCCAAAGGAGCTCCTGCAATCTCTTTTCAGACACATTTGATCAGGGCAAATGTCCCGGTGAGTCGATTCTGGGCCTGCTCTGGGGTGCTTGCCTGCTTTGTCATCTCCACCCCTTGGAAAAGGCTGCGGTGGTCCCAGGTGCCAATTAAGGGAGGACCCAGGAAGAGGGCCTGTGCTGGGGTTGCAACTGGTGGAAATCAAATGGGCTCTGACCCCGTCTGCCTCTGGTGGGGCCAGGGAGACAGCATGTCATAATCTTGAGAGGCGAGAGGAAGAGCTGCAGCCCTGGCAGCCGCCTGGCCGTGAGGAGCCGGAGGAAGGAAAATCCTCTCGGCCCTCCCTGTTCTGGGGAAAGTAAAGGCTGGGGTGGGGGTGCGGGGGAGCCTTTCCAGACTGACCAGGTTCTCTGACTGCAGCCTTCTTTAAAAAATGGAAGGTTTGGGTTTTTTCCTGTCTGGACCACCTCAAAGGGCTGACGGGGTGGGTGGGTGGGAGGCATGAGATCTCTCGCACAAACCACTTTTTCTAAGTTCAAAACCTCTCAGAATCGCCCCTCTTGTCTCGGCCAGCCGGAAGCGTCTGACTTCCCAGAGGAACCCGGCCAGATCCCAGCGGGAGGGAACCTGCCTTGGGCAGCGAGGGCGACTGCTGCCCCTGTTCTGTTACCCAAGTGAAGTTTTGGCTGAAGGCTCCCGGGGGCCACTTCGGCCATCGCTTACAAGAGCAAGGCAGATTGCAAGGGGCCGCATTGAAAAGATGTATAGGTTTCAAGCACCAAGAGGGAAGGGGCGGCCACAGCCCCCCCACCCCCCAGGTGGCATACATACGTGGGACGCAGGAGCCGAACTTGTCAGGGAATTCCGAGATGAGGTCGTCGTTGATGCGGTCTTTCATGGGACCCAGGATAATCACAGGACGCGTGTAGCTGACTGGAAAACAGAAACAGGCCCGGCCGCCTCTGGTTAGGGAATTTTGGCAGAACAAGGGGAGAGAAGAGGAGCCATGTCTCCCTAGCAATAGCAGCCAGCACCCCCCCCCCTTTTCTGGAAAACGGCTAGGGGCCTAAGAAAGTGGGGAAAGGGCGCAGGGCCCCTGGCCCTCCAGTCTGAGCCACTTCCTCAAAGGACTCCTTCAGCAACCCGACCCAGATGACAGGAAGGCGGGCAAAGCAAGACACGGCACGCTCCCTCCCTGGGGCCACACAAGCTGCGATCGCTCACACTTACGGTGACAGCATCAAGTGGCCGCAATTAGCAATACTTTGTTGCTGGTTTCTTGCATGTTTTGCCAGTTTCCAGCAAAGAACCTCCATTCGACTACTTGAAATCAAATCAAGTCATGTGATGACACAGTTAATGATCACAACAACTTACGATCAAAATTGTGGGCTCAACTATGGTCGTTAAGTGAGGACTAGGTTTTGGGACTAGAGCCCGGGGGGGGTGGATTTGAGAGGAAGACTCTCTGAGGCAGAGACTAAACGGGAAGCCCACCTAAGGAAAAGCTGGGAGAGCCCCTGCTTTGAATGCTCATGGTAAATAGATTTGCCGTGTAAAGCAAATAAGTCATGACGTGAACACTGTAGCCGTGAGTGCAGATCCATTCATGTGAAGGGGCATTTTTTTCTTCTGCCAGAAACCAGTAAAAAGCATCATGAAAAGGGCAGGGAGAGCCGAGAAGAGCTTCCCAGGCAGGCAGGCAGGCAGGCAGGCAGGCAGGCAGGCAGGCAGGCAGGCAGGCAGGCAGGCAGGCAGGCAGGCAGGGCCGCCCCTGGCCTTCCAACAAGAGCCATCAGGAGCAGCGTAAGCAAATAGGCAGCTGGTCAGCCACATTAACAGCGGCCGTGAAACCAACGTCTTCCTGAGCACCTGTCCACTTTTTCCTGTCCTCCATGCACTTCAAAATCATGAGGTAGTTTTGACGGATGCAACCACATAAGATGGAAGAGGACACCCTCAGCAGCCACACAGCACAGGGAAGGTGAAATCTGATGGCTTTGCTCTTCACAGTGCTGAAGAGGAGCATCTATATTTGCCAAGAAAAGGGGCAGCACCCACTCTCTGGCGGGTTAGTTCACAGGCCGAACGATACCAACCTTCTTGCTGGGTGACCGGTTCATAAGACAAGACACACTCTTCCTGGCCACCTGGAAAGTCAGAGAGAGAGAGACCATCACAGACGCTGACTTAACATGCGCTTTTATAGGGTGCGCCCCCCACTTCCCCTCAGCCCTCCAGCCCGGCCAGGCCTCCTGCCAGCGACCGGTCGCTGTGACCCAAAACCCCAAAGCCCCCCAGGCAGCCTCAGCCCCCCACGGCCTGCAAGAGAAGCGAGTTGCAGATTAATGCTGGAGGACAACGGAGGAAGCAGAGGAGGCCGCCCTCTTAACAACCTTTGGTGCAGGTCTTGAAGTTTCATAGTGGAGCTTTTATTTTCTCTCTATTTTTTTTGCCTCTGTTGCTTACAGAATCTTTAATGAGGTCAGTGAAAGGGTTTTATTTTTCAATCTGCTGAAATGAACTTTGCAACAAGATTGTGGCAGAAACACCACGAAGGCCCCTTTGGGACCCTTTGGCTCTTCTTCAAAAGCCCAGGACAAGCAAAAGAGAAAAAGGCCCCCTTGAAACCAAATTAAAACTCCCTGAAAAAGCAAAACTAAACCAAAAAGCACAAAAAACAGGCAAGGGCAAATGATGGATCAACCAATGAAGCCACCCAGCAGCCTCCGAACCCCGGCCATACCCACCGACCCTTTGTCTCAGCCACGTCTTTGGAGCCTCAGGGAAGAGAAGGCAAGGCAGGCCCCGGAGGGGCCACAGGAGGGACCCATGGGGCCCTCCTGGGTTCCGTCAGTCAATGGGGCCCATACATCCCCCTCCTGCTAGACCTGACAGGGTGGGCAGACATAGCTGGGGAGACTGGCAAACCCTCAGGTAACCCAGCCCTCGGCCATGGTGGGCTTTAGCAGCGGTTTGAATTGCCCCCAGAAACCAACTGGCAGACGCTGTCTTTTACACAAAGTTAAAGCTTCAAGGGCATCTCCATTATCCAACTGCTCTTAAAAGTAAGCCTGAATTTCTGAAAGCTTCCAGAAAAAACAGCAAGAAGGAACACAGTTGAAGACACTTACGGTAACTACTTTCACTGTCGCTGGCATTGGAAGTCACATGCTCTGAAAATAGTACAAAGCAAAAATTAGGAGCAATGCCAAGAAACCCCAAGGCCCATTAGAGGCGGAAAGTACACCTCCATGAGTTACTCAGGACCATAAAAGCGTCTGACAAGCGTCTCTTGACACACTTCACAGTTCTCCCGCTCCAAGGACAACATTCCTAAAGCCGAAAGAGAAACCCACAATTCACAACACACTTCCAGAGAAAGGAGGTTACGCACAGGTGGCTCTCTGCCTCCTTTCAGGGATCGGGACCAGGAGCATTCAGCCCATCGCTGACCTCCAATTTCATTTCCGCAAAACGGCGGTGGGCATAACTGGAGGAAACCGGTTCAGAGAAGTCCCTCATCAGAACCTGGATATGCAGGGGAGCAGCCGGCCAACCCAAAAACAGCATTTGTGTGGCCCAGAGGGGGCTCCACCTGGAACAAGGAAAGCCTGGCCTACAGGTTGGAGAGCCACCTGTGCCTTCTGGAAGGGCAGAAGGAGCCTCAGCTGTGGGCCTCATGGGGAAGCTGTCTGAGGATCCCTTCATGGGGTTCCTTCGGGGGGGGAATAAGGAGGCAGGGACGAGGGTGGGAACCCCCAGAAGACGGCAGCCCCAGGTCACTCTGGCTGCAAAAGCGCCTTTCCAAGCCGGTTTTCTTTCCTCCGAGCGCTGGGAGAGAACAGGTTGATGGCATGCTGATATGAATTGGCACCAGGTATTTGTTGCTTCAATGTTTTCACTGGTTGCATTATATCATTTTGAAATGATCTTTTAGTTTTTGACCGGGAGCCGTCCAGAGTCGGCTGAAAAGGCAAAGGAAAGCTTTGACGGAGCCCTTTGGAGTCATCTTCTGGCACCGAGTCCCAGCACAAGCAGGGAAGCAGGGCTGAGCTCCCAGGGCGCCTCCTCAGCACCGGGGCCTGCATACTTGCTGAGCTGCCTGCCATGCAAGGAGGCCCAGAGTCGGCTTGAGAAGATGAATCCAGACCGCTCCTCAGGAAGGGCCCGGGAGGCCCATTCGGCATCCCTTCACCCTTCTCCAGTCAAGGGTGGGAGGGAAGAGGAGTAACCTGCAGCCCAGCTTCAAGCCTTTTCGCCAAGGCCCCACCCCTCCACCCGCCCAGCCAGGAGAGCCCTCCTGCCTTAAGCTGCCTGGCCCAACAGCTCTGCCACTGTCCGAGCTGGACAAAGGAACAGAGATGACCGCACTTCTCTGGATGCAGGAGGAGGGGCCACTGCAGGCAGACCCTCCTCCCCATTATTCCTGGGATTTGACCTGCCCAAGGAATTGCCCTGGAGGAAAGGCAGCCTAATCAGAGTGGCCGGCTTGTCTGGCTTCAACCATGGTCCCGAGAAAAAGGCCCCTGGCACAAGCAGCTTCGGGACCCCTCAGGGAGAGGGGTTGCTTTGAGTGGGGAGCTGGGCAGGGAGGGGGGAGCGTGGCGGTGGCACAGGTCGAGGGAAGAGGATCCAGATGATGTATTTGATAGAGAAAATCGATGGACCCGATTCAACCTAGAGCTAAGCACCCCATGGGAAGGGAGGGAGGGAGGGAGGGGCTGCTTAGGGTGGCCTGTACCCAGGCCTGGGAAACAGCGTGTGGGGCAGGAAGGCCTTGAGGGAGTCCTGGTTGTGGCTTGGCCTGGCAGCCTTTATCCAACTGGTGCCATTTCTCTACCAACAGTGCAGTGTTGTTCAATACTAGGACATCTGCTGGGTAAGAAGCCTTTAAGAACAACGTCAGCGCCCCGTTTCTGATCCTCCGATGACAACCAAAGTGTGCAAAGGCTCCCAGGGGCCACGGCCGTCTAGTCCTCTCAGACCCAAACCAAAAGAATGAGAGTCAGCCTGCAGCAGGGAAGTGAGGGGACCCAGCTGGGGCTGAGGAGGGGTGAGGAGGGGTCACTTACTCAGGCCTTTTGATCCCATGTCTCCAGGGATCTCCTGTGGAGTAGTTCCCCGAGTGAGGGCAAGCAAAGAGGAGACAATCACAGAGAAAACATCCATCAGTAGCACATCCTCCAGAGGCTGCTCCAGGACGGTCCCAGCAGCATCTGTGGGGAGCCAGCCCCCTAGCCCCTCCCCTCTTGCTCAAGAGCGCAATTGCCCTGCTAGCAGAATGGACTTCCCTGAAGCCCCATCTCAAAGTGGGGCAAGTGAGGAACCCCTCCGCCCGATCAGCCGTGAAAGGAGAGTTGTTGCCTGCCCGCTGCACCCCCCCATCCCCCCATCCACAGCTTGGCTCCTCACGGATGTTCTTGGGACCCTTTTCCAGGCAGCACACGCGGTCTCCCCCCTCCCCGTACTTACGGTCAACATCACTGGTCTCTGCCTCACTCAGGTCCTTGTTCTTGTAGAAGGGGAATTTTCGGGAAAAGAGGTTCTTTTTACGCTTGTCATTGAATGACTGCTGAAG
>JANHFT010007089.1:19639-32719 GCA_032467955.1 Pseudoxenodon macrops | reverse complement strand
TGGGTGTGGCCACTGTATTGTCTCTCTCTTCTCCCCCCCCCCTTTTTATTTTCTATCCTCTTTCCTCCCAGCCAATGAGCTGACATGGCTACCTCAGAACATTTTTTCTGGAAACCCAAACGTATCCCTTTTGAAACTAAGCCAATTGTCCTTTACAAGAATCAAACGGGAGACAGTAATCTCAAGGAACAAAAAACAGCAGCTGCAGAGCAGGATTAAACTCATGTTTCAAGTCCACTATACAATTATTTAGAAAAAACTTTCTGGAATAAAGTAGGATGTGCTGAGGAAGGGTGTGTGTGTTAAATATGCAAGTTTGGCTCACAGCAGTGACTTACCTCCTTAATGTCTTTTAATTCTTTATAGGAATCCGTTTGGCTCCAAAGGAATTTCATGCAGAAGTAGAGAAATACCTTTCTCAGGGTCATAATGCCCAGATGGATACAATTTTGCTGGACTGCAGGAACTTCTATGAAAGTAAAATAGTAGGTACCCTTAATTCGGGTGTGTCGTTTCCTCCTTTGTATTTACACACCTGAGATTGTATGAATACCTAATAGGAACTGTGTATGTACATGGCACATACATATCCATGTTAAGAGCAGTGGTGAAATCCATTTTTTTTTACTGCCGGCTCTGTTGGCGTGGCTTGGTGGGCGTGACTTAGTGGGTGTGGCAGGGGAAGGATACTGCAAAGTTCCCATTCCCACCCCACTCTGGGGCCAGCCAGAGGTGGAATTTTCCGGTTTTCAGAACTACTCAAAATTTCCGCTACCAGTTCTCCAGAACCTGTCAGAACTTACCAGATTTCATCCCTGGTTAAGAGGCCTTTAAACACCATTCAGTAGTATATTGCCTGTTCCCTGTTCCTCCTCCTGCCAGGCCTGCCCCAACTTAGATTCTTAGGAAAGAAAAATCCTCGACTTCATTTGGTTGAAGTGATAGGTTCTTTTACTAAAGTTAAGTGGCTGCAGCAAAACTAAAGCTAGATCCGAGTATTCCCTTTCAAAAGGTTACAATTTCCCCCTATCTCTGGCCCTTCCCCCAGGGAACCGCTTTGAAGCTGGGCACTTCTCAAAGTAATTTCACATTCCATTCCCAGATCAGGTGTCATTGGAGGCTGCTTTATTCTGGTTTGATATGTCTGATGGTCCCTGTCAGCTTGTCTCCCTCCCCCCCTTTCATTTGTCCAGCCTAAGCTCCCCCAAATTCCTTTCCTTCCCCTTTGGTTTATGGCAGGATGCCAGCAAAGCAAAGCAGCTGAAAATGACAGACTTGACACCTCCCTTTTGTTTAAACCTTGCGATGTATATAGCCTGTCTTTTAAAAATTGGGTTTTTACATAATCTTGAAGATAGAAGACAAATTATAGTTATCAGCTTTGTAGATTACACCAAGTTAGAAAGATGGACTAATTTTTTACAGGGCAAAACAAAATTCCCTTCAGAGGTCTGAACACTGAGTCACATGCAGCAGTAGTGCTAAAGGTGAGATGTGCATGTGTTAGGAAAAACTGAATGCATTAATAAAAAAATTGGGGAGACCAGGTGAGGGGCAGTGTATGTGAGCTGCATATGGGAATACAAGTAATACCTCAGTGTTATATAGCAATTTAAAAAAATCAGCATAATCTTGAATTGCATTAATGATAGCATTACGTGCAGACCATGATAGGTGAGTGCTGTATTGAACTCTGCATTGGTTAAACCACAGTTAGAATACTGTTGAGAAGCCTGTAATGTTAGGAAAGGTGGAAGGAAAGAGGATGAACATCAGCAAGGAGGATGACCTTGATTACAACAGCAATAGATGCACTGCTGGAAGACTGGAATGAGGAGAGTCTGCCTATGTCAGGCCTAGAGAAAGTCTGCCTATGTCAGGCCTGTCAAACTGGTGGTCCACAATGGCAAAAAACATCCTGATATGTCACGATACGGCCCGCGATGCGATCAGGTTTGACACCTCTGACTTATGTGGTCACTACCAACTGGATGGCACACATCAATTGAATACTATGCCTGGTTCAGGGGTTACACTTTGGAAGAGATTTGGGGCAGTTCTGGGCCTGGAGTAGAGCTGCCAGGATGCTGAAAGATACTACAGTCACTTTTTCAACATGAACACTGCAGAAGCAGTCCTGATCTGCATGGTGAGGTAAGGAGAAATGTGTGGTCAGCAATTAGCACTGGAAATTAGCACCCCCTCAGGTGACCCCAATGACACAGATAAACCTCCAGGTGACGCTAAAAGAATGCAAATGAGCAGCTGTCTGCACGGAGTATAAATCCTTCCATTCCCCACCATCCAGTCAGCTGAAGAAGCTTCTTGGATTAGAAGCGAAACATCTTCAAAGAAAAACCAGAAAGTTAAGTTGCCTCCTGAGAAAGCACCTTTGGGACATTAGCACTGGAAGAACTAACAAAATATCAGGCTTCAGCCTACAGGCAGGGCTGGAACTTTATTCAGTCCAGCTCACCTGCACTCTGTTGTAATTAATTATGAATTATGTACTCAAGATGAGCAGCTATACAGTGTGAATGTTCTAAATCAGGGGTGTCAAACTCAATTTAATTGAGGGCAGCATCAGGGTTGTGTTTGATTTTGGGGAGTTGGTGTGGGTGTGGCCAGCTTGACGTTACTCATGTCGGGGCGTCCGTGGTACCATAGCGCTCTGCCAGCGAGAATGGGTTCCTGAGCTCAGTTTTCCACTGTGATAGCTTCCTGCAACCCTCTGTCGGAGACAGAGCTCAGGAGGGCCGCATGCAGCCCTCGCAAGCTCTGTTTTTGCTGGCAGAGGCACTGCGGGCCTGTCCTTCACTACGTGGAACTTTTCAACCAGGGCCTGGAAGGATTTAACAGGCAATCCAGACCAGTTTCTGGATGGCCTATAATATCCTTCCAACTCATTCTTCCTATGTTCTGAAGTAATCCAGCTGTGTTCCTGATTTTATCTTTTAATATCACAGGTTAAGTAATGTTTTTTTTTTTAATTGCAGGGGCATTTCCAAGGCTGTCTGGCTCCCAATATTAGGAAGTTCAGCTACTTCCCTATCTACATAGATGAGAATTTGGACCTTTTCAGGGATAAGCGCATCCTGATGTACTGCACGGGAGGAATCCGCTGTGAGCGGGGCTCAGCCTACCTCAGGTCTAAGGTGAGTCACCTCAGGGGAAAGGATGACTTGGCATTGGTCAGGTGTAGAACGCAGCAGGGTTTGCACAAGGCATTCATAGTTTTGCCGTCAGGTCTAATCTTCTGGCAGTTACATAATGCTGACCAAAGTCAGACTCTAGATAATCACAAATTAATGCACAAAATGGCCTGAGGTATTTAAACTAATTACTGTTCAAAAAGAGCTGGAAGAGAGAGAGAGAGCACCTGCTCTTTCACGACCTGTAAGGGATGAATCATTGCAGTTTAGATAAAAGATCAAAGTTATCCTTTAATAATTTTGTGAACCCAACTATGCATTAAACAGACACCTTTGTTCAGTGCAGGAAAAACAAATGGAGCAAATCTTGCCCTTGCTGCAAAATTTATTCTGCATATGGCCATTCTACTGAGGAGCAAACAGCGAAACCAGACCCCAGAATCTTATGTGAAAGATAGTATGATTCAGCATCACCCAGCCTTCTTTGACGTAATACAGAGCTTACCTTCAGTACACTTGGGTGACCTTCTAGCTCCTTAATTGGGTTCTTATCTAATTTAGTGACTGATAATTTTTCTGCTGAAGAGAGGCAAGTTTTTGATGGGGGGCAATTCAGCTTCCTACTTGTTGACAGGCTTTCCAATGATGTAATGGGGCTGAAATGTTTCAGGCCCTTGTTTATACTTTTGGTGTGTGTGTGTGTGTGTGTGAGGAGAGGATGTTTAAGAATAGAAATGGGAGAGTTTTATATCCCGGAGATCTTGTGCACCTTTAGATGGGAGGGAAGGAACTTGATTCAGAGATCTTTGTAATTAATAGCCAGGCTGTTCTGGCAGTTTTGTCACCTTGTTCAGTCTTAGTATTTTGTTATCACTCCTGGGTCAATCTCTGAAAAAAACAAGTTCTTCAAAGCAAATTCAGATGTAACTAAATTGCTAATTTTTGTGAGGTCACAAATATACATTACTCACACGGACAGAGCAGTATTGTCCTGTTTAGCTCCTCAAGTCCAATCCCTGCACTTTTTGTGGCAAAATGTTGGAAGTGGTTAGCTATTTGACTGCTTAGCTCTGAGAGAGAGGGACTGGCCCCAAAACCAGGCAGTTGCCTTTGTACCTAGGATGGGACTATAATTAAAACTGTTCCAATTTCTAGCCTGGTGCCTTAATCACTCCATCAGACTGGCTTCCCTGGCAATTCTGTAAATTGAAGTCCACACATCATAAAGTTGTTCTAGAGCAGCATTGCCTCTGAGCTCATAGGAGTGGCCTAGCATGATTCTAGAGATTTGTTTTTAGGATATGGAATAGGTTGGCTTCCGCTGTTAGTTGATATAGAATCCAATACTTCTCAGCCTTTGTTGAAAAAGAAGGAAAACGTAAAAAATTCACATCTTGCTTGGCTTATATGTTCTCATGAAATAAATCTTTCATAACAAAATACAGCCAAGTGATATGTGTTCTGATAACCAAACTGGTTATGGATTGTAGAACCTTTTGTTGGCTTTTCAGAATTTCTAAAACGATATTGCTTTTGACCAGGGTGTATGCACAGAAGTGTATCATCTCAAAGGTGGCATCCACAAGTACCTAGAAGAATTTCCTGATGGGTTCTACAGAGGGAAGCTTTTTGTTTTTGATGAACGTTATGCCATTTCCTCAAACAGTGACATCATTTCAGGTAAAGTATGCTGTTTCCAGTTTGAGCGACACCTTTGCTGTATGCATCCTGCAAGCCAGAAGTTTGCAAACTACTATAGGAGGGCTCCCTCCTGCTCGGCCTCCTTCAATTAGCTGCCCTTTGTATGAAGAGCAAGATGGCTGGGCCTAATGAGAGGCTGTTGTCCAGTTCATTTAGATGGGGAAATTATTTGGAAGCACTAAGAGTTTTTCCTTTATACTTAGGGGTTTTTTTTCACTGCCCAAATCCTTTATCCTAGCATACATTTCAACTAACTATAGTTTAAAACCCAGAATGAACATACGGTACCTCATAAGTTGCACACTGCTCTTCCCCAAAGTGTTTTAAGATGTTGAGTTTGAACCAGAGAAATTCAAATTCAAATATCTGCCCTTCCATCATTGGAAGATGGAAGGCAAGCTATACTTTTTCAACTAATTTGTGTTACAAGGTTGTGATTGTAGGAATATAGTAACCTTTAGTTTAATTATACTGAGTTTAATGGACTTCAGATACAATGGGCATTCTTTTTACTTGTTCTTCAACCCCATTTAAGATTAATTTGCTAAACCATTTAAGCCGTTTTTTAAAAATTATGTAACTACACAAATGTATACTGATACAGATGACCTATTTTCAGATTTAATGGACATTTGGATTTAACAGATGCCCCCTCCTTCTGAATAGTCTATTAAATCAAGGGCTTACTATATAAAAGGAGGAGCCTCTCATGACTAGCATGAGCTTGCAGAATAATTATGGGGCCTAAATGCAGTACATAATAACTAATATGGAATGTTTGATTTAGGCTAAATGTGCTGTGTGATCTCAACCACTGTGCTCATAAAGCACAATTTATGCCACAGCTGTCCCAACTAATCCCAATTCATCGTGTCTTACTGAATAAACCATGGATAGTAATTGGTAGCTGTGTGAACCCAATCATACTCTGCCTAAGATCATTGGAAAAATAGGGTGATCAGCAACCATAATACAACTGCTCCCATAACCAATCTAAGCTTGCTTTCCTCCCCTCCAGCTTGCCGTTACTGTGGGACACTCTGGGACCAGTATCGTCTTTGCTCTACCCAGCTCTGTCGTCAACTTGTCCTGACATGTCAGCAATGCCAACAAAAAGGGCTTACAGCCTGTTGTCCTCTCTGCCAGGAGAAAGGTCTTACACTGGCACCTTCAGGACAAACCTTCAAAGAGGAGTGTGAATGTACAGGGACCCGGCAGAGGGTACCAGTGGAATGCATTTGACAACCCCTGAAGTTATATTCCCTCATGATTGCATGAGATGTCGGTTCTGAGATGTGTTTTAATGGGATTTGAGGGAGTTAATTGTGTGGAGCAGTTGAGCAGCTCTTCAGTTCCAGCTGCACTCAAAGTTTCAGTGCGTGATTGGATTCTTCTCAGAAGAAGTTGCATGCAGCAGAAAGATTTGACCATATTTAAGAGTCTTAACACCAAGACAGCTTGAGATTCTAACGTGATACTTTAAAAAGGCCTAATTTACAAACAATGGGGGGAAAATAGAAAAATGGATCTCAACTCAACAGGGAAGGCTATAATGCATTCACCATTAATTTTAACAAGTTGCACAGAATTCTGTGCCAGTTATGAATGTTGGCAACTAACAGTAACAGAACTAATGGGATACCATCTGTTGACTGTGAATTGGGCTGTATTGCAGAGTTAGACGAGCTTTTTGATCCTGAGGATTACACTTTGGGCCATAGGAATTAGGGTTGCTAATATTATATAATTAAGAGTAAGGGGTTCAACCTTTTGATCCATTTTCAGGAGTGTTAGGGACAGAAGTATCAGGTGCTCTTTTTGCTCCTTAATTCCCGTAAAACAAGTCAAAACTTGCCCCCGCTTTTAGGGAAGAGATGTTTCGGAGTTTAAAGGGCATGTTGAATGTCTGACATATCTCCTATCTGTAAATAGGAGGAAGCTTTATGTACACCGCCTTAAATTGCACAGAGATATAATAATAATAATTTAATAATAATGTCATCCTTTTTATTCTTTTAAATCCTCCAATCTTTCTTCAGATGAACAATGAGTCCAAAGATTAAAGCTAGGCCCGTTCCTGGATGCTCGCTGCTCTGAATCATTACAGGTTCTAATGATACTTATGAGCATCAATGGAAATTCCCCATGTCCCTTTAGCTGTGGAATTCTCATCTCCATTTGGGGAGGGCAGAATATGACACTGTCAAGTGGGAGACATAGAAGCAAATGGTACCCTCTTTTGGCAAGAGAGGCGAAATCATATTATATGGCTTCAACGTTCAGCCACTGTTTGCAGAATGTAAGGTCACCCTCCGTCAAGGAAGTACAAAAGACTTGTGCAGTGAGAAGAGGAGTCTCCGTCAGCAGTGTAGGGAGATTGGCAAATCTTGCCTAGGTACTAGTTACTCTGCTCTGGCAGAGCAAATGGACTGGAATGAATCCAGAACCTCAAATAAAGCTTTCAAGCATTCTATCCCAAGCAGCTTTTTGCAAAAGCATGTTAGATCAGGGAGACTGTCGCTACGAGATAGAGAAACAGAAGCATAATACAAAACTAAAAGATTCACTTCGCAAGCATAAAGAGGCCTGACACACCCGTGTGTGATTTATCAGATTTAATCTTTATTTTAAGTTCCGTTCTTCAGGAAAATTAGAAATAACCAACATCACATTCAGCAGCTGCCTTTCTTGTGACTATTGCTTGGGACAGTGTTTCTCAACCTTGGCAGCTTTCAGACTGGTGGACTTCAACTCCCAGAATTCCCCAGCCAGCATCTTAAAATTGCCAAGGTTGAGAAACCCTGGCTTAGGGAAACAGTGGCCTTACATATATTTGTGCTGGAGGGCTGTGAGCTGCTTTAAGTATAATAGATGATTCTAATGCTCAGTTGCAATTTAGGATTCTGGATGTTGCTGGCTGATTGCAGTTTTCAAGTCTTTCAAGTGATTATGCATATTGGGATGATAAAAATGCTGTCGGATTAGCAGAATCTTTCTAATTCTTTCAAGATGAAAATAAAGTATTTTTTTAACATTTCTGCTATATTTACTGAGCAGTATTGCATATTTTTTATTGTTACTAACTACTCATGTATATCAGAGAGCGAGCACACACACACACACACACACACGCACACAGACAAATCCATATAAAAAGTAGGCTGTGATCTAACTGATTTCAAGCTGTTCCCAAGCCATTATATCTTTCACCAGAATTCAAAATTGCACCTTATGGTTGACAAGCTAAAACTTTGGATTACTCTTTAAAAATAAAAATGTTATATTCTACAAATCTATAATGAAGACCTTTGCCTATAATAACTATTTAATTTAAAATTTTCATTTGCAAGGGTGTCGTACGAAAAACAAGCTGCATAAAATCATCGCACAGTTCCTTGCTTCCGTAAGCCATCATAAACCAGTGCAAGCTTACGGACACATCTCCACAACCAAAACTACACCCCAGTTCGACACTTGGGAAAGATGGGTCCAGTCAGGTCTGCAAGTCGTCTTTTTCTCACTGAGGGGAAAAAAACACAGTTGAGATCAGAATACATTTCTTATGTATAGAAATGGGGAGGTCCATAAAAACACTCAATTCTTGAATTACAAGACTGTCGGAGAGAAGGACAAGTAATCCTGGGTGTAACAATTAGAATACTAAAACCTCTAATCATCTTTGAACAAACCTCACCAATTTAATGTTGGATATTTAAAGAGAGAAATCAAATGTCTGAAAACACTGTAGGCTGAATTAATTGCCAGGGCTCCTTTTGTGCCCTTATTGTGGCTAATCAATTTTCTTGGGAAATATATTTTTGTGAAGTACTAAAAGGACTGTTACATCCTTTCCCCCAGGACTGAAACTGGTATTCCTAGAATTCTAAAAAGTCAATTTAACAGTGCAATGCTATAGCTATCAAATCAAAAGTGATCCTTATGTTATCCAAACTAAAAAGCAAATATGCACAAGACCGCACCCTCTGTCTAGAGCAGGTGTTTTCAAATTTTCAGGCTGCAGAACCTGTTCGTTAAAAAAAAAAGATTAAAAAAGCTCCTGTATGTCAACTGACAAGGCCTGCCCTGTTGACAGTCTTGCTGCTGATGCCCCTGAAGGGCATTGTTGAGGTGGGAGCAGATGGTCAACTGTATTCAAACTTATTTTTCTCCTTTGTTCCTTGCAGAGTTTTTTAAAAAATCCCATTAGATTCCACAAAACTCCGTTTAAGTCCTTGCGGAACACAGTTTGAGAAACCCTGGCCTAAAATATGTAACTCCATTGCAATTAGACTTAAGAAGAAAACCAGACTACGCAATGTTTGTTTTACCCCTTCTCTCCCCCATCCAAATTTCTGCAGAAATTAGTTCCAATTGGATTCTTCAATAAGTACTGGTAACTCTGGTTGCAGTTTCCCAATTATGATTCTTTTGGGAAAAGCAACTCTAGTTAGAAGAGTTGCAACTGAAAGGAAATGGTGCAAAAAACAGCTCACGTTTACGGCTGAAACGATCAAACAGTTTGATTCCCCCCCACACACTGTGGAAGGCCTAGACATTGTACATGGGAATAAACATTAAAAAAAAACTTCACCTAGTTGGAAAAATGAAGTTAAATGCCAGTTGTTGAAGTAGCTCTTCACAAAACAGACTCACCGGGTGTTTTTTTCCTGACAAAAATAAGTGCTGTCCTGTTTTTATCAGATTGAATTGCTGGCATTACAATAAAGGCAACCCTAAGGTAGAAATGAGCTTTAAGAGAAGGTATGATATCTGGAGAACATCATCTAGCCTCATTTGGCCTAGACCTGGTTGGCCAGTCGCATGTTCTGTGCTTGGGCTGAAAACCTTTGGGACTGTCTACAGTGAGTAGACTACATTAAAGAAGGTTGTTTTTAAGCAACTATGGTTCCCAGCTGAAATCACATATTCAATGGCAAAAGTCAATCACATAAGTAAGCAGAAGGCAAAGGAAGTGCAAGGACAGAATGAAAGAGTGAATTACAGTCAATCAACCATTGAAGATAGAAGGTATTTTCCTTCCAATAAGGCAGCTATTTCTGAAGAATCAAAGGACATCCTAGAGAAATCTATGAACAGAAGTGGAAGGGGACAGTCAGAACCAAGTGGAATAGCAGAGAAACAGTACTAATTTCCAATCTGGGAAGGACAGTAAAGAAATTGCCAAGAGGGGATTGCATTGCAGGGAAATACTTATACATCTTCCAGTTCCAGGGCTGAGGAGTTATGTCAGGGACCGTCACTTCGATGTATATGAGCTGCAAATTAAGAACTAAGTCAGATATTTTCTGTAGACCTCTTGCACCAAGGAGGTCAACTGAGACCAATCCCCAGCCAATTGATTTCTTACAAAATCTGGACTAATAAATAATTGTGATAGCTTGCTCCCCATGTAACAGGACTCTTCCTTGCTATTACCTATGCTCATCCAATCAATGATAGAAATCCATATATTGTGGAATCCTTAATGTTCTGTGAACATGGCTATTTGATTGCAAATGTCTCATTATGTAACTTGGTAATATCATCAGTAATGAAATGTCTGAAAGCAAACAACCAAACTCAACACCAAAGGCTCCACAAGTCCAACCCTGAGCTACATATAGTCTCTTCTTCATATTTTCATGAATGCAGTATAATACAGGCCAACATATTTTGCAGAGCAGGTCCTTTGTTAATAAGGTTGAACTTCCATGAGCATTAATGAAACGCTTAAGCTAATTTGTAGTTCCACAAGAGGTCAAGATTTTTCACTGTTTGTGAGCTGGAGAGTTTGTAATCTATCTGTATATATGATGCATGCTTTACATGCAAACTGTTCCTGACTGAATCCAAATAATTTCTTATCAAAGGCTCTCCAAGTCCATGAAGAAATACTGCAAGTTAAGATAGCAGGTAATATTGGTCCAGACCAATGACCTGAATCATCTGAAGGCAGGTTCATCTATCACTAATTACATCTCACTTGGTATAAGCTGTTTTTCCCCCCTGAAAAGTTGGGCAACATCAAAAAACCAAACAAAATCAATCCCAAAGTCACATTTTGAATACTGCAGGAATAGCAGCCAGGGAATTAAGGGAAAGAGACCACATTTTAAAAGTCTGATACTTTTTCATTTACAAAAAACCACAGAAATAATAATCTACCTTTCCACATATTTCAAAGCTTCCAACTGAAACAAGAACTTTAGTTGCAACTCTATAATCAAGGAGTCCATTTCCTATATTTATTTATTTGTTTGTTTTTTATATTTCTAGCTAGAATCTTGGTCTCCCTCCTTTTAATATGCCAATTTGTGATATTCCATTGAAGAATATGATCTCAAGCAACATTCACCCTCCACTCCTCACAAAATCCTGCCCACATATGAATCCAGCACTCCCCCCACCCCCATAAATATTGAGTGAAGGAAAATGGGTGCAACTACAAAAAGATAACAAGAAAGCAATCTCTTCTGCCCACTAGGGAGCCAATAAACAACATCTTTCCTAACCTGATGTTCTTTAGTAGTGCTGGACTACAACTCCCAGAATTTTCAACCAGAGGTGACCAGTTAAAGAAAGCTAATATATAACCATGCCATCTCTTGGTTAACGGATCAAGGAGGATGGCCACATCCACCCCAAGAACTCATACTTCTATGAAAAAAATAAAGCTCACCTAGGTCATTGTTGTTCATCATAGCATTGGATGCCCGAAGTCTGGGTCCCTGTTGAGTGAAGTTATAACCAAACCTCAAGAGAGAGGTGTTTTTTTCTAACATACTGGCAATCTCCATTTCTACCTTGTTGCCCAAAAGCTGGCACTTAAAAAAGAATAGAAAAAAATAGCATAGAAGCACTTTTGAATTTTCGTTGCTTATCTTGCAGGTTTATGCCTACATGATGTGGTAGCACAGAGGAGAAAGTTCATCAGAAGAAGAGAGAATAATCCCCTCCCCCCCATTATGCTAGAAAAGGGGAAGATATAATAGGAAGAAGGGTTGTCCATGACTGGGATGGGAGGAATGATAACCTACTGAAACTGTAAAGAAAGGCTAGTAAGGTTATTTGTAATCTTGGGAGTCCCAGATTTGTCTGGGAGAAATTAAGACCCAGAGAAGTTAGACCCTAAAGGAATCTAGACTGAAAATTCTCTGGAAACCAATGCTCTAATAATATATTGCTCTAGCAATCAAAAATTTAAGGACTTATGTGATAGGATAAAAGACATTTTATGCCAGGTGTGACCCTCCCCCCATAAAACCCAGAAGTCTTTGATTGAGGATATCAAAGAGTGAAAGTACACACAGCCATTTCTAAAGCACTATAGCCACATGGAAGCATCCATCATCCTTGCCTACAGTTCAGATAAGTGTTTCTCAACCTTTGCAGCTTGAGGCTGTGAGGATCTCAACTCCCAGAACTCCTCAGCTAGTATACTGGCTGGGGAATTCTGGGAGTTGAGGTCCACACAGCCTCAAGTTGCCAAGATGAAGAAATACTGATCTGGACAGACCTGTTTCATCTCTAAGCTGAATGTAAAACACAAGCATATGTAATGCTCATTGGCTATTCCCCGATATCCTCAAGTGTCCTTCTATCTCAGTGTTGTAATACAAAGTCCAGAATCAAAATGGAAGAAGTACTTAATGCTTGGATTGTAAAATCTGGTGGAAACTGATCTTATTCTACAGACAGGTTACCTGGTTGTCAATTTTGAGTTCAATTAGTGTTGTGTTATTCTGCAGTGCTTTTATCAGTGCCAGGATTCCAGATCCAGTAATAAAATTTGATTCCACATTTAAGCTCTTCAATACCCTGTTTTCTTTTATCATTTCTGCCAACGCCTTCCAATGAAAGAGAAGACAAAGAGAAAAGCAAAATACTTGTATATTATTACTGTTGCCAATAACTTTAAGCAAAGGTTTAATGACAGCATCATTAATACAAGAATGTTTTTTTGTGTCATAAGTTAACTACACTGCTGACTCAAACCAGAGTTTTCTATTTTATCTTTTGGGTGACTCTGAGAAACCCACAAGGAAGCTTTGACACATCACAGGGTTGTTGTGGGAAAAATTAGTGGTGCCCTACAGTGGTCGGATTCAAATTTTTTACTACTGGTTCTATGGGCGTGGCTTGGTGGGCGTGGCTTGGCTTGGTGGGCGTGGCTTGGTGGGCGTAGCAGGGGAAGGATACTGTAAAATCTCCATTCCCACCGCACTCC
>JANHFT010007086.1:264345-287650 GCA_032467955.1 Pseudoxenodon macrops | reverse complement strand
TGGTCCTGTTTATCAATAAACCATCTTTCCAATCAGCCTCCGTGTTTCCAGTGTCTTTCTCCCCACTTGGAACTGAACCAGATGGATATTTCTTCCAACACCCTTTACAAACTTCTTTACTTCAATTTGATTTCTGTCTGCTCTAATGATTATATGATAATCATGTATCTATTGTGTCACTAGTTTGTAGAATGAGCTAGAAATAAATAAATAAATTGGCAGAAACTGTTAAGTCATTCTTCTGTTTCAATTTTTGTTTCTAAACCATATAGTCAAACTATGATTTTTTTCCTTACTATTTCCAGGTTTTTGCATTCCTGTCTCCAACCTGAAGCAAATCCTGCTTGCAGGTTCTGTCCATTGAACATGACCATAAATTCATCAATCTCTTCTTCTACATCAGATGCTGGATTCCGCACTTAGATACTTGTAATATTAAAAAGTTATTCATAAAAGTTTAGTTGATGTTCATTAGTCACTGACTGCATTGTACCTAAGGACTATCTTTGTAGCGTCCTTCCTGACAATGAAGACAGTGGTTTCTTCTTTGTTTTTTGTGTCCTCTGTAGTAAACATTATGATCTTCTGACTGAGAATTTCCAATTCCAGTCCACTTTAATTCAGTGATGCTTAAGATGTCAATGTGTAATTGATCAATTTGCTCTTTCACTGTTTTAATCTTTCTTTTGTTCATGCTTCTTATGCTGTATGTTCCCACCAAAATTCTTCCTTTGCATCTTTGGGATTTCTTCTACTAGAGGTCCAGAGGCTTTAATCTAGCTGCATCTTAAAAATCTTTCCTACTCTAAAAGGTCAAATGTTCTTTTTTAGCATGTTGAGTGCCATCCAACCTGACATTAGATTGTCAATCTTATTATCTTGTCAATCTGGCTCATTTTCTTGGTAAAGTACAGGCATGGTTTTATCATTTTCTTCTCCTACACAATGCAGACTCCTTAGCATTATACGAATTTTCTTGTTTTCCCCCACACTTTTTATTACCCAACATCTTTAGAGCTAGAAAAGGGTGGGCTTTTATAGGGCTGTTTACAGGGGATGTTATTTTTTTCTTAAAACTTCCTTGATTAGGCTGTTGTACTGGTAGACTGTTTGTCTGTTGTTAATCTTGGTGTTAATCCCTGTTTATCTGGGTGTTGATTGCTGGTGAGTAAGCTTTCTGGTCTTTTTGTTTCTTCCTAGTCTTTTTATTGTCTCTTGAATGTGTAAATGTTGTTTATCTCCATGTGCCTGTTGATGTTGATTTGTCTGAATGCCAAACTTCCAGGAATTTTCTAGTATTTTGAGATGTATTTTACTTTAGGATGCTCAGTTTCACAGTTGAAACCATGGTTAAATCTGTTGTTTGTTTCAAAATTACATTTTTACTGTCTTCTGACTGCTAGTAGGTTTTTAAGATCAAATCAAATATATTTATTATGGTCTGTATGATCAGCCTTATAGTTCTTCTATATAGTGGCTGTTACAGTCCTCACACTGTTGTAGATGACAAAGAATCTGCTGAGGCAACTCTTCTTTTGTGTTTGTGGTCTGTCAAGGTGGCAGAAAAGGTGCTGGAGGCAGCCTGTAGCTCATAAGTTATAGGTTTATCTCCCCTGTTTTAAAATATCAAGGTAGCCTTACAAATCTATATAAATTGTTACTGAACATTTTCGGAAGCTTGTTTAGAAAGTGATAGCTTCTCAAGTTCATAATTAGAAGTGAATGATCATTGTTTTAAGAAAGAAATGCCCCATTACTAAGAGAAGATGGACTTCTTTCTCCCTCCAGTTCATGAGGTAATCTACTACACATGTTTTATTTTGCCAGAAAGAATTCCTCACTGCAGCTGCTTGTCTTTTGTGCTGCTCCCAGCTGCTGCCTAACCCCCCCCCAAATAAAACTTCCAGTCTGGATTGCAAGACATTGGCAATTCATCTGGGGTGGTGTTTGATTTAACTGTGGCCAGCACAAGACCCGATTGGTTGTTCCATTGCTTCCTGCTCTTTCTAACTGTACTGGGAAGGTAATCCTTGCTAAATGGTGATCTATGAATTTCCCTAGGGATTGTCCCATCATCATTATCCCCTGTGCTCCTTTAGTTTGCTTTCCCAATTGTATGCACACATAGACACCTTTACACACACACACACACTATTTTCTTTGACATTAAAGCAGATATTTGCTTTTTTTCTTTTTTCTCTATATGGTACCATTGTAGTCTAATACTACTATAATCAAAGCAATAGGGAAAACATTCTTTTTCTTTTTTCATTTGGCCCATGGAAACTTTATAACACCGAAGAACTGATAATTCAGCTTCACAGAAACAAATTGACAATGGTTCTACGTTACAACTCAAAGATGCATGAAAAAGAAAGGAAAAAGAGACTTTGCTGGACTGTGGCCAGAGGATGGGAAAGCAAGGGGACCGTGCTTCATCCATTATAGTCAAACACTGAATGGGTCTCATTGTGAGATGTAACAGTTGAATGGAACATGAGTTTCCAGGGTTGAGGATAGTTCATTTGACTTAAGGGACCTTTGTTGGGTCAAGCAAGATTATTAAAAAACCAGAACTTCCAGGTAGAGAGCCTTTTAGCCCAGAGCAGCAAACCAGCCCCTGGATGAAAGGTGTGGACTTGGCTCTGCAGACAACTGGAGTTGGTACTGCTACTAGGATGGAATGAAGTGATGGAGATCATCATCTTTAAGAAGCTCAGGAGAATGCAAGTAAGAAAACAATGATTTTGAATCAAAGCTGGCAAATATATTGTCAGTTAACTGAGAGTGGAAGAACACCATCCATTTCTGAATATTCTGTTTTAACTGCTCTTTTGGTACTCAAAAGGAATAAAAGGGATGGTTTTTGCCTGGTTGGGTAATGAAATGTCTGCAAGCATGTAACCAAGATCAGAGAGGAACTAAGAACTCCACAGAAATGACATTCAAAGTTATCTTGATATCTTGAGAAATGTGCTGAAAAATAACAATGAAATTTAACAGAGACAACCACAAGGTTTTTCACACCTGAAACAAGAACCAAGTAGATAGGTATAAAATAGGAATATTTATTTATGATCATTGTGAAAAAGGTCTTGGAATAGTAGTTGATTGCAACCAATATGGAGTATTATAGCTCTCTCCATCTGATTATTTAACATATTTGTGAAGCTACTTGGAGTAATGTATCATCAGTATCTGTCTGTGTGCTTGGAATATGTTTCAACTATATGATGAAGATACACCATTGTTTATCAACCTTCAGTCCAGGCAAGAGATGTTGTTGAAGTCCTGTCCAATCCTTGGAAGCAGTGAGAACTAAATTGGTTGAAATAAGTTCAGATTAAACCTCTGCAAGGTACAATTGCTCTTCTTTGGTGATTGGTTTGGCTCAGCTGTGGTTCAAGTTTTATTCTAGATGAGATCACAGGGAACAAGAGCAATGAGCAATGGTTATTGGACAGAAAGCCTGTCTTCTGTCCAGGTCTGAACCAATTATGTAACAGTTGTGGGGTATTTTGGAAGAAGAATAACTGATGACAGTAAGTTATCAATACCTTCTTATTTTACACTAACAATGCAACCTACATTTGATGTTTTGGAAGACGATTTGGAAGTTACAATTGGTTCAGAATGTCTGCTAACTGGGAGAAATGGGAGAAACAGGCTTAACAACTTTACACTAGTGCTACAGCTACAAGCTGGTTGCCAAGTTGCATCCTGATCCCAAACTACCTGTTGGTTATTACTTTTGAAGCCCTTTATGGCCTGGTCCATAGGTACTTACTGAATCTTCAACCAGGTTCCCTAGGAATGGAATATTTTAGAGTATTTGTCCTACATATTTGGCAGCTTATGGCCTTCCTCTCTGGTTGCCCACACCGTGGAATGCCTTGCCTGGGAAACCCACCTGTTCATTGGCCCTAAATAGACACCCAAGTCATGTTTACTTTATTGAGTTCTAATGAACGGAATTAGATAGTTTTGGTAATTGGCATGTTGTTGGATTTTCATTTTTTACTTTAATCTGATTCTATGTTTTGCTGCCTTCTTGAGTCATATTTTTGAATAAATATATTTATTTGTATTTTTGAATATTTTTATTTAGGAATAAATACATAATATGCAACACATTAATTAACAGCAGACTCCTTTTCCCCTTGCTGTCCCATTAAGCATATCATGCACTTAGGGTCACTTGTGCACATTTTTGTTCGGTACGAAAGAAAGTGAAGAAAAGCTTGCAAATTAAAGCTTGAGGAAAGTTTTACCTATTGCATTTGTTTGCACTGAATTTTTAAAACATAAAAAGAAACATTGCCAGGAAGGTGGGCAGGGGAGAGAGAGAACAGCTGGTGCCATTCATAGAAACCAGAGCATCCTTCTAATTTAATAGAATTGTCTAGGGAAAATGCCCCAATTTATTTGGAGTAAGGATATTTTATAGAAAGGATTTCAGATTAGCTTTATGGATGGCAGAGAAAGAACAAAGTCTACTGTTTTAACCTAGTATGAGATTGAGAAAAAGTGAAATAATACAGCATTATTATGACCAATATAAATTATACATTATGCCAATAGTTATGTTAAATCATAGAATGAAATTAAGAAGAATATATTAAAATGGCACAAATTACAATTGACATATTTGAGAAGAATTTCTGTAATAATGCTTTGCTTTAGGATTTAGTTTTCAGTGATTTCATATGCCTATGGTTCAAGAAAGATTGAAGGTAGATAATAGAACACTTGGATTTGAACATCAGAAGACAGAATTTAAAGTTGCATGATATATAATTGATGAACATGTAGTTGCTAAAATGTATAAACTTTTATTAAAATTTGAAACAGAAGAAGTGAAAGAATGTATGTATGATAAAATGATCTAAGTACTTGGGACATAACATATTGATGGTACAGTGAAAAATATGCGATTAAGAGGATAGGAATTCACATGTTATAACTTAAAAAGAATTTCTATAAAAAGATGTATGACTCAAAAGAATTGTCTATAATGTATAAAAGTACTTCAAACTTATGTTGAAAATGTGGACAACTTGGTCATTTTCACGTTCAATTGAAACTAGATTCCCTATCCCCTTCAGTTGGGATTAATTAGTAAAGAGCCCTCGTAGATTATTTTCGCATTGAGTTATTGCTACTAGAGTACTATACAGTATGTGCAAAAATGAAAAGGCTTCGAAATACCCCCAATGGTGGAATGGATGGTGAAGATGAAAACTAGCAGAGATGGCCAAATTAACAGCTGTATTTATTAGTGACTAGAACCCCTTATGGACTTTTTATGAAAAAAGAGAAAAATAAACTACTGATTTATAAATTTGAAGATTAGAAAGGGTAAATAGATGATAAATTGGTACAGATAGATAAAAGAAAGGTGTAACCTTAGAGAAAGAGAATAAAATATAACAAAATAAGAATAAAGAATAAAATGTTTATAAAATATACATTTATAATCTTTCCCCCTCATTTCTTTTATTTTCCCTTTCTACATTTCCAATCTTTTTTTACTATTTTCTTTTCTCACTACTCACTAATTTCCTTTATTCTTTTTTTTTTAAACAACTCTTCAAAAAACAACATGTAAGACTGCAGTGGCAAATCACTTCTGTATTGTTACCAAGCAGGGGTGCCTACAACAGGGCTCTCCAACCTTGGCGATTTTAAGCCTGGCAGACTTCAACTCAGAATTCCCCAGTCAGCTTTGCTTAAAGTTGCCAAGGTTGGAGAACCCTGGTTTACAAGTATGGTCAAAAAAGTCAATATGAAGCCACAATGGTGAGCCAGATGTTCTGCCTGTTTTTTACATAGATCACACATGAAAAAAACAGGTGAAGCTTCAATGGCAGCATTGCTGAAGACGTGAAAGAGTTCTTCTATCTTTGGCAAAGGGAAAACATGAACCTTTCTCTAATTACTTGACAATTGCATACGTTTCTTTTGAGTTTGAAACAAATGAGAATCACATAATATGGCAGAAAATAATTTTATTCATTTATTTATAAAATGTATTGGCCACCCATCTTACCTCAGGGTAACTCTGGGAGGCTTACAGTCATAAAAAATAAAAACTGTACAGCGATAAAAGCATGAATAAGATGCAACACACAACCAAATATGGTGACCCAATTAAAAGATGGGAGCAGGGTGGGGAGGTCAGATCTGTTGTTAATCAATCAACCACCTCCACTATGATGCTTCCCCACTGAACCCTCTGAGCCACCTAGCAGAACCAGGTTCTTACAGAAAGGCAGGAAGGTTGGAGCCAACTTCACTGTGAGGGAGGGGGTAGATGTTACAAAGGGCAAGTGCAAAGGCAGAGAAGGCTCTTCTTCTTCTTTACTCTCATGGAATCGTCATGGCATATTTAAAATAAAGCATTGACTTTAAAAGGCAATCAACCCCATGTACACTAAGAAAGATTAAGCTTTTTGAGCTTTTCTTAAAGTCAACACTTTTGTATATAGAAGTACCCTTCTCATAATTCCATAATTCCCTGCAACTCCTGGATCTTTTAAGACTGCACTGGGTTCATTCATCTCCTTTTCTATTTTGACTGTCATTATTATAGCCCTTGAAATGGCTTCCAAGATATTGATAAGTTAGCTATGGCTTTGATTGCTGTTCTGCAGCCCTTGTTATCTCCTTTGGAGCTATTAACAAATCATCTGGTGCAGTCAGTGGAGGATCCTTTGTTCTTTAACAGAATTTCAGGTAGTCCTTGCTTAACAATCATTCATTTAGATTCTTTGAAATTATGACAGCACTGAAAAAAGTGACTCATAATTGGTCCTCATACTTATAACAGTTATAACAGTTGCGGGCATGCCCATGGTTACATGATTGTGATCTGGCAACAGGCTTGCACTTACAATAGCTGCAGTGTCTTGCAGTCAGATGAACACCGTTTATGTACTTCCCTGATGACTTCTGGCAAACAAAGTCAACAGGGAAGCTAGCAGGCATCACACATTGTGTTTACACATCTTTTTTAATGATATGTTAAAAGGGCAAAAAAGTCAGGTACGGTCACATACCTCACTTAACTGCACCCCTTAATATTGAATTTTCCAAGCCCTATTGTGATTGTAAGTTGAAGACTACCTGTAATTGGAGGAAGGAACTATTATTTTTATTTGTTATAATGAGGGAAATAAATTGTTTATACTGAGGGAATAAGCGTCATTGAAATAAAGAAAAAGCCTTTTAGAAAGAAAGTGCTTGACCGAATGTAAATACTAATTATTAAGCTGGTTATTAGTTCTAAACAGAATGTGTTGTGCTTTTCACTAGAAAGTTACAAAGAGCAAATCTTGTCATTTTGAGTACCATTGAGCTAAAAACTAAGATGGCCTTATATTTTAAAACCAAGAAGTCCAACATACAGATTACCTGTTACCTATTTCTAGCTGTATTGGAGAGTGGAGTTTTATAGTAATAGACTCAGTAACTGTGCGCCTTGATGTGATCCATCCACCCATGAAATACTTGGGGTCACACCTCAAAGTGTCCTGGTTCAACCAAAACGAACACGGATTTGCCGGCAAGTGGGCCCTGCCATAGCGCTGGAATAACACTAGGAAGAAAAAAATAAGTAACTGTAAATTTAGGTCTGTTCTGTGTTTTTCAATATAGCCTTCTTAATGGTATATAAATACACAGCGAGTACTCAGTTGTCATCCAAACAAGAGACCAGGAATTATGCAAAACTGTCCTGTTACATTCAGCTGGAGAGAGTTTCCAGAAGAAAGATTGTATGTCCATGTGTTTCAGACATTTAAAGGACACTCACAATTAAACAGTGGCCAGCACTCTCAAAATGACATGAAAAGCTGTAAAAACATTGGTCCTAAAATGAGAAAGTTAAGCCTTCCAGCTGTTATAGCACCTGCCCAGTAGAATGATGTATCCCTAGACAATCACAAAAATGCCATTTTCTATGTTGTTTCAGAAATATTTGAAGACTTGACTGTTCTGCCAGACCTTGGGGACTGGGTAACCATGATGCCCTCTTATATTGTAGGTGGTTTATAGTTGGAGTCATGCTCTCCTAGTTGGCTGTGAATTTTTTTCCATGTATTTTTAAAACTGTAACTCAATCAATGTATTTATTACCATATAAAATTATATGATTTGACAGTTATTCCACACAGTTCTAAAATTAGTAGCACTATAGAAGTAATGCAAAGAAGGGAAGGTAGGTCCAGTGTCAATTCGTGAAAGATATTTTACAAGAGGAAATGCTCAGGATACATAATCAGATTTTCATCCCAACTATGAAAAAAAATTAAGAAGTGTCTCAGTTATAGTCTTCTGTACATCAAATGATACTGTATGTGTTGTTATATTTTTCATAGATGAGTTTCTTCAAGACAGATTGGAAACTTCAGGTATTACAAAATAAGATTGGAAAGCACAACTAGAGGTTAGGAACATCTTATACCAGTTGTACGTTGTCTTCATTGCAGCACAAATAATTTCTGATCCCAATTTAAGGTTATAGCAAGTTTTCACTGCTTTGAATCAGTCTGTGAGAAAATACCTGTATATATTCCTACATACGCTGTAAGGTTATCATCTGATCCCTTGCTGCAGGTTTCCATCATGCTGAGTCCAGCAGGCAGTTGCTAGAAAGCCTTCACAAGGATGACCTCCAAGGGTGGCACAACTGGCATCTACTTTGTTATTTTTCAGGAACCAGAACAAAAACTTATTTTATTTGTCTAAGCACTTGAATGTTTTTAATGCACTCAATTCTAGTATTTGGTCAACTTGTATGATGCCATAGAATTCTCCATTCCTGGACCATGCCTTTGTTTTCAATGTTTATATGCTGCATATTTTTTACTGTAAAATTTAAAATACTTTATATATAATTAAAATGGCATATTTTGCACATTTAAAATTCATTTTAAGCTTCTCTAAAATAGTTATGAATGCCAAAACATACATTTTAAACATAAATGTAATGTAGGTCAGCACACTTGTGTATAAACATAGGCATTTGTAGTGACCCCTGCATTCATCTTGTCTGAAGTCTCCATTCTCCATACACCACTGGCAGATGGCCAGGTTTCTTGGAGAATGTGGAGGGCTGATCAACTGAGAGAAATAATGGCACTTACATCAGAAAGTCCAGTTGTGAATTTACCATTTAAAGCTTTGGAGGTAGTGCATGGCTTTTCCTTTGTCTAAAAGAGCTGAACGTATCTGGAAACGAATTAGGCTGATGTAATCTGTCATGGCTCTCCAGGCAGCCTTTAAGAAAAATGCTGGTTCATTGAAGGTCACACTGTAAATTGGTGTTCAGCTCAAGCGGCCACTAACACAAACACATCACTACATCAATAAAGCTGAATGCGCTTTTTGTTTCCAGTATCAGAAAAGGATTCATTTTGGAGCAGGGATTCTTAATTTTCTTCTTCACATTGTGACCCTTGTTATGCATTAACTGTTTAGTAATAGTAAAGCCACTCTGAAGCACCATCTGGTAAGTTTTGCAAGTTTTCTTCTGTGGTCCAATCCACCCCTCCAAAAATAAAATTTTTAAAAAATGCAGAAAACACAAAAGACATAAAAAGTAGGCTCAGGAGAATAAGAACCAGGGAGTTCTGTTGTCTTAAATCTCCAACGTTGCAAGGAGTCAAGAAAATGGAAATTACATTACATTACTTGTGTGATAGCAAAATTCTGGTTGCCTTTACAGTTGTGAAACTAAACTAAGATGAAAAATATTTAATTTACTTGGGCATGTTTACACAACTTAATCAAGTAAGGAAGAGAGAGTAGATGCATTTGAACTCAACAAGCTTCACTAATGCTAAAATGCTTAGGGTTTTTTTGTGGCTTAGCATTGTGTGTATCCAAACTCACTTTAGATAATTCATGGTTCAATGTATTCAACAAATCCCAAAATGTAGCTAATCAGTAACAGGTTAAGTGCACTTTGTGAATGCAGCCAGTGGGACATGCTACTAAAACAGCCATGCATTTATTTGGACTTCAATTTATGATTGAGAGAGGCAAAGAATGCTGGCCAGTAATCTTGTTCCTGATTCAGTTAAACCATTTTAATAATTACATGCAGAGTCATAGCTAAGCTTCAGCAATTCTTTGTATTTTCTAAAATAATAAATCTCACTGTTTCAATAAAAACAGAAGCCACTACCAGTATTTCCAAATTATGTTAATATAGTACAGAAAGAAGTCTTCATAGTGATACATTTCATTTGTGAGCACATTCTATAATTCGTTAATTGATTAGTACGGTGATTTTCATGAGAAAAAAAAATAGTTCAAGGCAATTGGTTAAACAATTTATCTCTGAGAACTGTTCCTATCCAAACTCTACCCTTTCCCTCCTTGTGGTTATTTTTTAGGAAAAAAAGGTATCAGAAGAGATTTAGTACAAATAATTTGGCATTTTCTTCTTTAGTACATGTAATACACACAGTAGACAGTACTAAAAGATGAGTATTTTCACATATGCACACTCCCATCTCTATATTCGATACCAAAATATGATTTTGTAAAGCATGAACCGCTGACAGGTGACAGCTACAGACAGCACTATCATATATACTGTATATATAGCAATATGCTTCCTTTATTTAAAAAAATACTTCTACCCAAATTCTTATACATAAGCTTTGTAGCATGAGTAGTACACTGATACCACTGAAACCAAATTTGTAATGAAATTGCAAGTACTTTAATAATCTATGCCAATTATACAGATTTGTACGTTCATATTGATATCTAATTCATTTTGGTTGCATAGTTTCATTTAAAAAAATGATTCCAATCTGGAAATTATTTAGAGTGAATTAGCAAATTAGACAGTACGATTTTATTAAGTAAATATTGGAACATATTTTTAAGTTTAATTATTCTACAGGGATGGATTTATTTTCTATTTCTGGTCGTTCCATGCCAAAACTGCATTATCAAACTTCAGAATCAGCAATTCTGAAACAGCTATTTTCATAATTAAACCTTTCTACCACAAGATGTTGCTTTATTTGCTAAATAAACTTAAGAGATAAAGCAATGCTAGAAAAACAACTACTGTATCTTGTTTTCCCCTTATCTCAAAATTCCTACACTTCTGCTAAGGATCCACTCATTCACATGGCCAGTTTTTATTAATGAACTGCTGATAGGTGAATTGAGCCATTTGACACCCACAGACTAGAATTCTACCTCATTCCAGTCTTCCTTTCCTTTGCCCATGTTCTTTGCTTAGATTTCAAATAAATAAGGTAACATTATAAATTATTGATGTAACTTTTGGAGGTGGGGCACGGGTGGGTTCCGGATCCTGCTACTGTGGGTTCGCTCAGGGATGTGCTGTGTGCGTGCGCTTTGCCCACTTCACACGCATGCACAGTACTAAAAAAAAAAGCTGCTGTGCATGTGCAGGAGCAAAAAACAAGATGGCGGCACCTATGGCGCAGAGAGAACCAGCTTGGGGGTATGGCAGGCCTGGGTCACTGCCGATTCCAGAGACCCAGGCTGCCAAATTACTAACAGTTACGTAGAACCAGTCCAAACCAATAGGAACCCACCTGTCGTGAGGTGTGTAAAAGGATGTTCTGTGGAGATCAATAGTATTGCTTCTCTCTCCTGCCATACAAATATATGTACGGGAGTATGTAAGGCACTTTCGGTGTTTGCCTTCTATGTATCTATTTCAGAGCTGTCAAACTCGTGGCCCGTGGGCCGGATGCATCACACGCTAGCCATGGCCACACCGTTTAGCAAAGGGGAAAAAGTTGTTATACGTCATGCTGCTGCCATGACAACTTGAGTTTGACACCCCTGATCTATTCGGTATTGGTCTATGCAAGTGATCTATGATCCTGCATACTAGCAGACAGCACTGTAAGGAAACTGATACCCAGACTGCTTCCTCTATGCACATGTCCAAAAAGGAAAAATGGAAAATTATGCATATGTTCAAAAATAAATACATACCATAAATTTTCTGTATGAAATCTTTTTGCAATAGAACCAAAACATTCTTTTCATTAAACATGGACCTATAGTTTCACTTGATTTTCCAACAGAAAGGATGGCTTCTTTGTACTTGCTACATGAAAAAAGTCTTCTCATAGATGTTTGGTATTTTTAAAAAAAAACACTATTTATTAATAAAATAGGCAGAGACCTAGTTTGTACTGATAACTTAGGGCATTGTAAGACAAGTTGTACAGTTCAGAAATGGACACATTAGCCAGAAATAAAATGTTCTGTAGACAGATAGTGCATGTGCCCTTGTTTTTTAATTGCCTTTACTCTTGACAATTAAAACTCCTTTCCCCAGGGATATCATTAACCTTCATTAAATTACTTTCTGCCAGTATAAAACAGAATGCTTTAAATTATGCAAAGACAAATAATATTTTATAGTGTTACTTTTGCCGTAAACTCCATAGTTTGTTGAAAACGAGCCATTAGTGAAAATTTAGCAGGCAGATATGAATACAGATACAAAGTATGCCACTCCCAATCAATTGATGGACCCTCTGTTGGTTACTAGATTTTGTAACAGACACAGTATGTGAATTTGACAAGAAATAACATCACATACAGTTGACTGTGCAATAGCATGTACAAAGAAAAAGAAATCCTGACCTCTATTAGCTACTCTGATCTATTAAAATGGAGATAACATTACATTTTGATCTGGACTAATTCAAGCAATGTGTCTCTTTCAGTCTTACAATATTTAGTTACTAGCTGTTCATTATTTTGTTTACATTGTTAATGGCAACACTTTCACTCTCCACACTCAATTCTAACTGAACTGGGTATTTTTTAAAAAAAGTCTCATTAAACTATATTAGCAACTATTAACAGAACTAGAGAAATATACACAGCTAGCTTAAATGATTATTTTTTGTTCTCCTGATAATTGTTATAGTATTCTCAAGTCGTCTAAAGGATTAATCTAAATGGAACTGCGCATCCTGGTGAATTCTCTTTCTTCTTTCCAAAGTGAAATGCCTACCTCTTTAACTTCATGGCAGGGTTGCTATACGCTCATTTTGGTGACAGCACTGTGAAGGCAAAACTCTCAAAAGCTACATTATCCAAGGTCATAAAAAGGTGGAAACCAGCAGCATTTCAGAAGCAGCTTAGGTGTTCTATAAAGTGGGTCAGTTTTAGTTTCCTGTAGGATGTTTGACAGGGTTTTCTAGCATCACAGACATTAATCTACAGCCCACCACAGTGCCTTTATGTTCCTTCCTCAAACTACAGTATTGTGCTTTTCTACCCATTAACCAAGGATAAATGACCTAGATATCATGCCTATCAAAGCCTCATTTTTCTTTTACCCTTTTGTTCTTTAATGTACCACATTATCACACACAGAACACATTTGAAAATATGTTGAGGGCGTAATGCAGGTCTTTGTGCATCTTTCTGAAGCTTCAGTAAGGGTTGAACAATATGAGTATAATTCAGGCTTTTTATTCCTTGTCTTTTCCAAGACTACTAATTTAGCATATTTGGAGATAGAAAAGCTGGTAAAGAAAGATACAGGGGGAAGACTGCAGTGATATATTTGTTTCTGTTGAGCAGGAATCAGTTGTGATCACTATATTCTAGGAATTACACCTTACATATCATGAGTCACTTTTATTAAAAGCATCATTACTACAGTTGGCAGCAATTTACATCTTATCTTACATGATAGCAATTTCCAAGGTGGGGGGGAATAAAAAGACATCACAAAAAAAAAGAAAGAAAAACAAATACATTTACAAAGTCATGTCTGTAAACTTCAAGGCTACTTTAGAGTTGAGGTAATCTGTTTAGCTTTGTGGCTAAAGTAACAAAGTCCTTTAATTTAAAAAGGTACCTGATTTTTAAAAAAAATTGTTTTACCAGTGCATTACAAAATCACGAGACGATTTAACTGTAGTTTTATCCTGCAAGAACCTTTTCAATGGGTAATTTCCAAAAGGTACTCTTCACATTCAACAGCTGCCTTATTATTGCTGTGTCTCAAGACAGAGAGACATTCACACTATCATGGAGATTGTCAGAGAATGTGTGTATATATGTGTGGTGTGCATGTGCACCTTTGTGCACGAATGAACTTCCATACAGTCAAAATGATATGTAAGAATGATATGCATGTTAAAATTTATCTTGACCTTCACAGCAAAAAATTAAAAATTAATAATTAAATATATAACTTCATACTTCCTTTCAGCAGCACTTCCTTCTATTTAGTGCCACTATTACAAGTTGCTGCTTTATAATACCAATGGTACCAAAAGGAAAAAAAGCAGAGCATTATATCAATTTCCTTAAAAAGATAAGGTCACCTTTCCATTTCATCTCTTCTAGGGATAATAAATAATGCACTGCACAATACTTAATGACCAAGATACCTTTTGACTCATCTGTATAACATGACTTTTTGTTTGCTACACTATGTTACAGAACAGCTTATAAAACTAAGTATGGACATTAACTGTGAGTGTAAACAGTAGGACTACCACTTGTCAAAAGTTTAAAACACTTGAACAGTAACTTGTACTGCTTATTCATCATTTTCATTGTTTTCTATTTCATCCCCCCCATCAAGTGAGTCTAATTCTTCACCCTGTGCTATTTCATCTTCTAAAGCAGAGGAATCTGCAGTTTTATCAAGGCTCTCCTCTGCATCGCTGCCCTCTAGATTTTCTTCATCTTTAAAGGCAGTTTCTTCAGTTTTATCCGTAACCTTCACTTCACTGGAGCCCACTGCATTCTGAAGTCCCGCTAATGCTGGGAAACCAGGTAGTGTCAATCCTCCCAATCCCGGAGGTAGAAACATAGAAGGGTAAAACAGACCAGGGGCCATCGTTGACAGAAGGAAAGGATTGAAGGTTAGAGGGTTGGTAGGCAATCCAGTGTTGCTTGTGGTGGTAGCAGAGGCCACAGCAGCAGTTGCACCAACAGATCCATTTGCAGAGTCAGTAGCTGAAACAACGTCTGTGCTTTTCTCAGAGTCTTTGTTCTCCTCTTCATTCTCATTCATCTTTTCTTCTACTTTTGAAGTGCCATCTTCACTTTCTCCTTGACTGGAAGCCATAGTGGTGTTTCCAGAAGCAGCTGTCATTGGGTTATTCAACAATCCACCTAGTCCAAACATATTGGGCAACCCTGCCATACCTGGCAACATCAGAGGCAGCATAGCAGCTGGATTTTTAGAATCACCTCCAGCAGCAGCAGCAGCTGTCGCCAGTCCTGGAGGGAAGCCCATGAGACCTGCAAGTTGGAGAGATTGTAGGTTTTGTAAATTCTGAAGGCTTGCGAGATCCATTCCAGCGAACAGACTGTTCATTATCAGTGGGTTAATTCCCGATGTTGAAGCTACAGCAGCAGCTGCTGCAGCTGCTTTGGCAATTTCACTTTTTGGCCTTCTCCCTCTTCTGCTTGCACCCTCTTCCCGCACCACGGGACCTGTGAGAAGACGGTCAAACATGGATTCTGGAACAAAACCCTAAATGATGGGGGTGGGGAAGAAAGCACAAGCATACAATTATGCTTTCATTTATAATGATGCCTCTATACTGAGCATTTTACATCATGCTGCATATATGATTCACAATTGTATTTAATAAAGGGGTCTATTTACTCATCTTATTTGTCTTCCTTTGATCTTAAAATCTATATGTTATAAAAATTATCTCTAATAAAAACCTAGGTTTTTAACATCAGATTAAATCCAAGGAACAGAATTATAAGAGAAGCAAGATGTAATGTCCAAAGAGTATGACTGAAATTTTCTATCTGATTATTTTCAATTGGGGATATGAAGAGGTAAAGTAGATGTGTGAAGCATTGCAGAAGCATTATATACATCTTCTGGTTTTCTTTTACTCCGAAATATGATATTGCTAAATATCAACAGCATAACTGAGGGATCCAAATATTGTGCTCAGTTTTTCACCTGTGAATAGGCTTACCAAAAGTCATAGGACAGAAAAAGAGATGGTAAAGTTACATAAAGCATAGATACTTATGCTTTCTTTTATAGCGTAGTTCTCCATTGTGTCACATGTCTTTGTCACCAATACGCTCAGAAACTGCACCTGGTCCACAGTGCACCAATTTGAGCAATGGTATGCCGACCTGTTTAACAAGCTGTACTGTTTACCCAATATACTTCTGGGTGCATTTCAAAGTGCTGGTTCTCACTTAAAAGGCATGGAGCCCACTTATTTAAGGAACTGCCTGTCTCTTGCAATTTTTGCAGGTGGTAAAAGTTGACAGATTAGGTACACTCTGGGTTTCCTCATTTAAACTGTGTCACAATATTTTAATATAGTGAGAGGCCTAAAGTAATTCTGGAGTTTGATAACACCAAAATTGAATTAGCTTGAATAAATAAATAAATAAATCTGACTGTGTAATTAAAAGAAAAACCTATTACTTACAGACTGCTTAACAATGTCAGTCCAATCTGGAGCAACAGCAAATTCTGGATTTTCTTCCAGCCATCTTGGCAAGTCTTTCATTGGTGGGGCCATAGCACCACCCATCTAGTAATATATATTAAATTTTAATTAAAGAAAAGATCTCTATTTCATAATGTATGCAGTTTAACAAAAGTAGCCTATTATTAATTTATACATACTGTCACTGATAATCTAAATATGACAAATGATTTATTAATCATTATTAATAAAGTACAAAAAAAGTCAAATAGCTTAAGAATATTGCACCTTAAAATCCAAAATGTTAATAGAATCATGATTTCTCCCAGCCAATGATGTGAAAAACTAAGAGAAATAAGAAGTCAAACTAGAAACCATCTGGCCTCCTCCAGAAAATCTCCAATGAAGGAGATCTTTGATTCAATACTGATATTTCAAACAAAATGGTACAGAATGTTTGAGTTGACTGAGGCATGTCATTTTATAGAAAAGTAATATAAAAGCATTTACCTGAAAATTAAATGAAACAATAGGTAGTCATAGAGGAAATTAGTCAGTGCATTACCTTCTTCCCATTCCTTTTATTTACAACAGGAACCCTCTCTTCTCCAGTTAAGGTGTTAATATCCAATTTATTAGGATTTCGACATCTGTGCCGTTTTTGCTTCGGTTTCTGAAATGGGGAAAACAGCACATCTGCACTCTTCTAAAGAAAGGAAAAAGGTCAATTATTTCCTAGACATGAATGCTTAATTTATAAAAAATACTAGCTGAATACCAGTGCTCCGCTACAAAACTATGTGATCAGGCTTGATAAATCGACACTTACAGCTTGAAAATTAATGAGTAGTTACAATTGGCCTCTCCTCTCCCCTTCTGTCCCTCAGCCTTGCCCCACAAAAACGTCTCCTATCCTATTCCCTTTTCTCTCTCAGGTTTGCTCCACAGAAGCCTCCCCTTTTCTATCGCTTGCTTGCGGCTGTGAAAGTAAAACTGAAACTGAAACTCCTCTCCTCTGCTTGTGTTTTGCATTTGGAACAGATTTCTTTTCAGGAGGAGAGGAGGAGGAGAACTCCTTAGCATCAGAGCATGTTAATAATAATATAGGAAACACTAATGCCCTGATGGTCATTTTGAAAAATCCTCTGTTAGTGAGCACCTAGAAGCCAAGAGGAACATATGTGGCAAATTTCACATTTGTAGACTTTACGGTTTTGGAGATTTTGTGATGCTGCGTGAGTGGTATTTTTCTTATATATATATATGAATAGCTATTATCTATATCTATCTATCTAGATATAGATAGATATGTACAGTATATTTTATCATTGAAATAAACATTAATAGCATTAAGACTATTACATTTTTAACAGTAATATTTTAAAACTAAGACTTTACAAATGCATAATATAAACAAAGTTCCAAAACAAGGATCCAAGCTTAAGCTTTTCAAATAGGTCAGAGACCACAAAAATAATTTGACATTTCAATATTTACAACTGCATACTTTACTTATTGTAAGGTGTTTTTTTTTAATATCCTAGAAACTTTGTCACATATAAATAAAATGGTAAAATAATAAAATAGGAGAGTATTCACTTACTGGTACATAACTTGGCATATCAACAGTATACATGGGATGCAATTTAATCCATTCAACTAAATCCTTGTTTTTAGGTGCATCTTCTCCCACTAGTCTGGTCCCATCTTCCATATTAATGACAGGAATATGAGTTTCAGAATCCAGTTGCCCAGGAGATGGAATGTTTCTTGCTGGAAGAGGTTCCATTTCTTCATCAAACACTTTGGTCACTTCTGCATCTTCCTGCAGAAAGTTCAAAATTCTATTAACTTTCAGCATAATGCTAATTTAACAGGAGTGATGCATAAACACCTAATTTAAATGGGGAGTACTGTACAATAATGTACAAACAACAATAAAGACAAACAACAGACATTAACTCTTGTAAGTACTCTATGTATAGATGTACATAGGTGTCTCATAATTGCTTATACATATTGTACAGTTCTATGGACAAGGTGAGGAAAGGTAAGTAAAAACATGTTATGATGCCATGTATAGCAAAAAATACATAAAGGCAGTTATTCTGGTATCTTTGTGGTTTAAAGTAGACACATACTGTATGGCTATATAGTAAGGATAGACAATTTTTATTTGGACTGGTGGGTATACCTGGAATTTTTAGATCATGAAGGGTATAATTAGTATTGTAACACTAAGTTACAAAAATGTTCTGTACACAGTTTACACTCTTCTATTTTAAATGGTTAGATGGGCACCTGGCTGCAAACATCTGGCTGCAAACAACTTTCAATTTATATTCTACAAAGACCTATGTGATCAATAAGCATTGTTTTAAGTGAAATATTCCCAACAGGCAGCCATATTAGACTTTTGCAAGTAAATCTTCTGTGACTCATCTGATGAAGCAAACTATGAATCATAAAAGCCTGTTATAATCAATTGATTAATATTTAAGATACCACAAGATTTCTACAACGTTTTCCAGATTTATTTTCTACACTCGTCACACACACCCCTACACCCAGGAATGGTCAATTTCTTAGTGGGTGCCAATAAAAAAACACAAGGGGTTTTCAAGGGCTTCAGGAAAAATGAGTGGTGATATTTTTGAATAGCTGCTATCAGAATGTTTTTCCCTTTTTTGCATTTTGATGGGAATTAAGAAGAGACATGTATCTTTAAACTTCTCCAAATACAGAAAATCAGCTCTCAGGTGTAAGTTAAACATTTTATCCTATATATATCCTATATATTCTGAAATATTCTGGGAACAGCTAAGCAGTGGTAACTAACCTTTTTGCCATCTTGTGCCAAAAGTAGGGGGAGCGCGGGGGTGGTGGTGTCACACATATGCATGCCTATCCATAATTCCATGCGCCCCCCGCATGTCGCATGACTCTCCCCCGCACCTGGCGCACAATGGCACTGTGGGGCCAGTAGGCCTATTTTTCACTCTGCCCAGGCTTCAAAGCCTTTCTAGGAGCCTGGTGAGGGTGAAAATTGAACCTCCCCCAAGTTGGGAAATGAGCCATCCCGGGGGGGGGGGGAGGCCATTTTCACCCTCCCCAGGCTCCTAGAAAGGCTGTGAAGCCTGGAGAGAACAAAAAATCCTGGGCCTTCTGATCCAACTGGAAGTTGGCCATTTCTGGACTGGAGGGTCTCCGGGGTGGGGAACATTTTCATCCTCCCTAGGCTCCTAGAAAGGCTCTGGAGCCTGGGGAGAGCAAAAAACGGGCCTTCCCCACCCACCCCCCGAGGCCAGAAACAGCCTGTTTCCCAACTTCCAGTGGGCCTAGAAGGCGCACCGGACCTGAACTCGTGTACCCACTGATATGGCCATAGGTTTGCTATCACTGAGCTAGAGTTGCATAGGGTCCATAGGTTGGGCCCTATGTTTATCATAATTATGCTGTATTTTCTTTTTTTTAAAAATAATGTAAAGGAAATATCTTCTTACTGCTGTCAGAGATGCTTGCTTGCTGCTTATAAATAAAAGATCAAGACCTTCTACGTTTTTCCTTCTTCCTCTTTTTCTTTTCATGGGTGGCTCGACATCAATTAAGGAACCATTTAGCAGATGTCTTGTGGGTGTGCGAGAAAGGCCTGCTTGTAGCAGCTCCATTTGACTTTTAAAGGCATCAGATACTGGTGTCGAAACAGTAGATAAAAGAAACTTTGAAGGAACAGCTGAAAAAGTTGAGGTAGAACTTGTTGCCTCCCGTGAGGCTTTTGATAAGTCTACAATTTTTTCTTGCCCATTTTCAGAGACAATCTGTGATTCTCGCAATTGGGCAACCATTTCCATTAAATTTCTCCTCTTGGCTGCCCTTTCAGCCTCAATTTCAATCTTCCTCCTCCGCCTCCTCCGCTGACGTGGAACTGATAAATTGAGTACATCTTCCTAATGAAAAATTAACATATATCATTATGAGCAATGTCTTTACCATTGCTTTTTTTTAAAGAAATGTGTACAATTTTTACTGCATTTTTGAAAAATGGAAAAAGCATATTATGATGGCACTGTCCCAATCAATATTTTTTGGCCTGACCAACATTAGATAATTATGGTTTTTGTCTAATGAAAAATGTGTCATTAAAACTACTTTCAATCTAAATGTTATTTATTTTTATTTTTTTCTGGCAAAAGTGGAATTTATTGCCACATGTGTTTTTTGCTGCTATTTTGGCCCTTTTCCTTTTGTTAAACAAAACATGCCTTAGATAACTGAGGTGATACAGAGACATCTTCACTGCCACTGATGCTGGCCTGACCAACCATGGAAAGTTCAGCAAAGCTTCTTTTCTGTAAAGGGCTGTCCACAGCTGCTGGCGTATACCCTGGTATAAGCCCCTGGAAGTCAAACATCTGGCGTCTATTTACTGGCCACTTTCCCTTCAGCACTGCTTCACAGATGCTGTCTAATCGGTTGATCATTACGCGATCCTGCAAAAGGGAAATACAAAATCTGCATTATTGTAAGGTTTAACAGATTTACTAATTTTAGATCCAAAGTAATTATATTTTAAATTCTGCATCTGAAAAGTATTCCCAATCACCCTGAAAGTAAATTGAATGCACATAAATGAAGAACAAACATTATTGCTGTTGATAATAAAAATAAACAAACAAATGTTGGATGTGCAGTATTTTTCCTGAGCGTTTGCTATTACTTAAGACATTTTAAAACTCAAGCCGAATTGATAAGTAATAGTGCAACTACTACACAATGAATAATATAATCTTTACTCAACAACTTTGTCTTAGGTAGGTCAGAGACAACACCATCTGTAATTCTGTCCTAGGAAGTGGTTCTTTATTAGTGTCACTATTAATAAAGTTCAACTTTGTGAAAAGGCTACCAATCTAGGAACATCCCATAAATGTCAGTTCTCATTCTACACCCATTATCACTTCAATTTCCACTCAAGCATGTATACTAAAACAATTTAACAATTTATGCTCAAAATAAAGGGAAATACAAAACATGGGCTGCTGCTTAGAAAATACTTTGAAACTTAATTGCACATTTTTGGAACTTTTAAGGTTATGCTTTATATAATGCCCTTCTGATTTTTCTTGTTAAAAAAATTAAATTACTTGGCCAATAATATTTGCTTTTAAAATCTGAATGCTGTAAAGATTATGTCTTTTTGTGTGTTGTTATTGACATGAACATATTATATTTTCGGCTAGTGGTATTCTTTGTACATTTGTACTGTACTATATTAATTGATTTTAATTATTTTTTGAAGTTTATTTTAAACTAGCAATACATTAATTTTTTTAGCCACTTTCTGTGGAAACACACAGTTAACAATATCTTGAATCACAAATACTTGTCCAAAGAAATTATCAATATTTGGAAATTATCGATTGATAACCAGATAGGATTAATCTTCACTAAACTACAAAATAGAATAAAAGCTGCCAGCAAATTTCAGCAGCTGTAGCCAGCTGCTTGTTTTCCCCAGGAATAAGCCTATTATAGCAAGGTTATTTTCCCCTAATCCAGATGGCCCCGTTATGGTGATTAGGAAGCTTAAGACTTTTACTACTTTATTTTTCTCTAGCACCCAGTGAAATAAAGAAACTGAGATGTATATGAAGCTAATACAATTTCACTACAAGAACTTTATCTATGTTGAATTTTAAGAGTATTTTTTCAAAAAAATAAAAGCTATGAGATAGCCTATTAATACTTTTTTAAGATTACAAAAAAAAAAAAAACAATCTATTTACATTACAACATTTAGGAAATACCATAATATTTATTTTAAATTGTTGGTTTCTGAATAGCAGGCCTAGAACATATCCCTTAGATGGTAGGGAATAGAAAAGGAAGTCTCAGTCTAAAACTGTACTTTATTTTCCTGTTCTACTATTATGCAGAAAAGCTACAATATCTCCAATTGAATCCTCTTCAGCTGAGAAAATCAGATGTGTTTAGCTGCTGAGAGCCAACCCTGTAAATACTTCATATTCTTCTTGAGTGCCTCTCCTCCCTCCTGAAGAGAATCTGTTCTATAGCTTTACAGAATTGACTTATGATGTATACTATTAAGTAATTCAGAGCTGATAACTTTTCAGAAATCAAATGATAAGAATCATGTTATATATTGAACAAACCTTAGGCCAAAAAGAAAAAGCAAATGATCTTTCATGAAGCAGCTGGGCTACTGATGGGTCTCCATCTTCCATATAAAATCCATCACGTGTTTCATCCCTTGCAGTGCTCAGGGATGCATTGCTTTCTTCATCAAAATTCTTATTCCGAGAAATCATTCCTGTCGAGAAATAACAATCACCAAAAATTAGCTGCCCCAAATAGGACAGTTATTTATAGTATAATAAATTTTAGACGATTATTGAAGCTTTGATTGAACTAAGTACTGGGAAATTTCTGTACATCACAATGGACAAATGTATTCTATTTCTGAGGTGAAGTTAGAAGAAAAAACTCCAAGAAATTCTCTTAGAAAAATTATAAATTTTGAGAAAAATTTATGGTATTTAGTAAAATCACAGTAATTTTCTAGGATGCTTTCTGTCTTACTTGGATTACCATATTTTTTGGAGTATAAGACGCTCCGAAGTATTTTGGGGAGGAAAACAAGAAACAAAAATCTGCCTCTGTCTCAGCAGCAAACAGTACAGCTGATATACACTATTTGCTGTATATTTCTGTGCATGTGTGCCTGACTCATAGAAACAGCAAAGAATCGGAGAAATGTACATTATGGCAGTATATTAATGCCAGAAAGTTTTCTTAAATGTAGTCACACTAACTCCTCCCAATTA